>JANAVB010027994.1:6161050-6171784 GCA_029216955.1 Iris pallida
ACTAGACCTGTTGAAATATATAGATGATAAGGATTGCTATGACTTATTATGGAGCAGGCTTAGTGACACAGGTGACCTGGACCCTTACAAGGATCCAGTGGTCGCCGAGGACTAGCCTTTAGTTTAGATTAGACTTATATCTTTATCTAGTTGTTGAGACACTGTGTTGTATTGAGATATATTATGATATGGTTTACACCGGGATTATTATTCATATTATGACTCTCTGTTGAGATTATCCTATCTTTTTTTCCATCTTAGTTTGTGATTGAGATTACTTTATATATTGTTTCTCCTTTCGGAGCAAATTCTAGATTGTGTTAGATGTTATGACCTAGGACAGCGTTCTACCGCCGACACAGCGGCATAGGCTGGACGTACCTACGTCTCATGCCTTTACACTGGGTACGAGTCATGACACATTTTTAGTGGTAGCCCATGCAGGCCCTCTCAGTCGCAACTAGTGCAATTTCGTAGTGGTACTCGAACTAGAGTATCACTACATCCTGCAGTAGGATATAGGGTATAAATTAAGGTACTTAATCACATTAAGAAAATTGTTATCTAATTCCTGCTACTAATTGTCTTCTTTTGAAAACAAAACTGTCCTCCTTTGATTATATCGCTTATTTTTTTATTAATTGATTCCTTGTTTGATCTGTCTTCAGGATGGTGGAGACACGATCGCAATGCTCTGGCCTGAGGGATATCGCTCAGAGGTCTGCCACTTCTCGCCTGACTCAGCAGGACCCTGGGACCACAATACCTCTTGTTCCAGCTCAGGTGGGCCGTCTGCAACTTTTGGGGGTGCTTCTCTACTGGTTCGAGGACTACCCCAGGAGTTCAGGGGATGCTACCACCACCGCCTCAGAGGACAGTTGATATGGTGCAGTTCTTCGCCTTCATACAACAGATGATGGAGACTCAGCGACGCCAGACGGAGGATATGAGACAGGGTATTGACAATGCCATCAGCTAGCCATGGTGGCAGTAGGAAAGGTGGCTGCCCAACCAAAAGAAGGGAAGGTTCAGTCGTACCAGCTGAGGACTCCAGTCATTCAGGACTTCCAGAAGATGCGACCACGAGACTTCAAGGGTACCGAGGGTATCCTATATGCCGACGACTGGATAGAGCATATAGAGGAGATCTTTCATCTCGCAGAGATACCAGCTAGACTCCAGGTAGAAGCAGCGGGCAGTCAGATACAGGACCTTGCCCGCACTTGGTACCAGATAGACCCTGGGTTGGCACAAAGGGGTAGACTTGGGAGGCTTTCAAGAAGATTTTCAAGGAGAAGTTCTTCCCCGACACAACACTTGGCGCTTTGAGACGCAGTTCGAGAACCTGGTTCGGGGGGGAACCAGACAATAGAGGAGTACGCCGGAGAGTTCTGTCCTGGACAGATTATGGAGGGCCTTAGCGAGACAGCGAAGGCTAGGAGGTTTAGGAAGGGCTTGGTTTAGGAGTCAAGTCCTTGACCAAGAGCAACAGAAATGCTACTTTTGAGGATATTTTGATGGGAGCTATGGCAGCGGAGGACGACCTTGAACTAAAGTCGAAGAGAGGTCATGATTCACATGGAGCCGGCGACAGTGAGGGAGGGCCCAGCTAAGAGTCCTTATTATCAGCAGCAGCAACATCAACTGAAGCCTTTCAGCATAAGCAGTTTCAGCAGGCACCGAGACAGCAGGCCATCAGTTGCACTTTCTACAAGAGGCCGGACATGTATGGAATGAGTGTAGGAAGAGGCTAGGCAAGTGCGTACTTTGTAGTGCAGCAGAGCATTAGTTGAGAATTGTCCCATGGCTGCGGGACATGCATCTCAGGGAATAGGAGCCAAGGCACGACAGGACAGCAGTAGGGACCATTGCCGACCCAGCAGCATAAGTTTATCAGTACCAGCAACAGACCAGGGGAGGTCAGCAGGGGCAAGCTTTCACCATAGCAGCTGAGGAGTCCGAGCCAGTAGGAGATCTTATAGCAGGTTCTGTTCTTATCGACTCTTTTCCCGCATTCGTATTATTTGATTCGGGTGCTTCCCATAGCTTTGTGTCTGTATCATTTGCTGTTAGATACCAGCTTTCTTCTAAACCATTGGCTAGGACTTGCAAGATCACGACTGGGGGTAGTATTATCCTCGTCGTGATGTTTTCAAGGATCGAATAGTAGTTTTGGGAGGCCGAGAAAACTGGATGTGAGTCTGCTCGTAATATCATTACGAACTATGATATTGTACTCGGTATGGATGGTGAGCAGGCACCATGCCAGTATAGATGTCGAGGTGTGGTAGAGTATTTTCAGAGTACCAGGAGAGCCAGAGTTTGAGTTCACCAGACGGGAGACAGAGCAGAGCAGCAGAGTTTTCTGTGGAGTTTCCGTAGAGGAGTAGAGCGTGCTACATCATTGATAGCTAAGTTTATGGATGTATTTTCGGAGGAGTTGCCAGGGTTACCTCCAGACAGAGATGTAGAGTTCTCTATAGACTTGGTGTCCAGCACAGAGCCGATATCTCAACACGTCTATAGATGATAAACATCAAGCTTGTGGAGTTGAAGAAGCAGGTGGATGAGTTGCAGGACAAAGGCTTTATCCGACCGAGTTCTCACCGTGGGGTGCACTAGTATTCTTTGTACCAAAAAAGATAGGTCGGTATGGATGGGTATCGACTACAGGGCACTCAAAAACGTCACGATCAAGAACAAGTACTACTGTCGAGGATCGATGGTCTGTTCGATCAGTTGAGCAGATGAAGGTAGTCTCCAAGATTGATCTGAGGTCAGGTTACCATCAAGTGAAGATGAAGAGGGAGGATATTCCGAAGACAGCATCAGGACTGGTATGGCCAGTTTGAGTTCATGGTGATGCCGTTTGGGTTAACTAACGTCCCAGCGGTGTTCATGAACTTGATGAACAAGGTGTTCCAGCAGTACTTGGATAATTTCATGGTGGTGTCATCGACGATCTTGGTGTATTCGAAGACCCCAGAGGAGCATAAGGAGCATTTGAGAGTGGTTCTAGAGACTCTCAGGAAGGAGCAGCTTTACGGCAAGCTCTCGAAGTGTGAGTTCTTCCTGGATCGAGTTGATTTTCTAGGTCATGTTGTGACGAAGATGGGATCTCAGTCGACCGAAGAAGATTAGAGAAGTTGAAGCATGGACAACACTGAGTTCAGTTGCAGAGATCAGGAGCCTTCTAGGATTGGCAGATTACTACAAGAGGTTTGTTCAAGATTTCTTCCAGATTGCAGAGCTATTGACTAGGCTGACCCGGAAGGATGCAGGGCTGGTCAGAGGAGTGTTAGGTTGCTTTGATGAGTTGAAGAAGCGACTGACGATAGCTCCGATTTTGATATTGCCATCAGGATCAGGCGGGTTCACTATCTACAGTGACTTTCAAGGAAGGGTTTGGGTTGTGTCTTGCAGCAACATGGGAAAGTGATTGCCTATACATCTAAGCAATTATGTCCGCATGAGAAGAAACTATCTACCCATGATTTGGAGTTGGCGGCAGTATCTTTGCTCTTAAGTTTGGAAGAACTATCTATACGGAGAGCGTGTGGAGATCTTCACAGACCTCAAGAGCTTGAAATATGTGTTTACACAGAAAGAGCTCAATATGAGGCAGCACAGATGGTTGGAGTTGATGAAGGACTTCGATATTTCATTGCAGTATCATCCAGGGATGGCCAACGTGGTTGCCGATGCCTTGAATAGGTACCCGGTAGCTATGTATTTAACGATAGATCGTCACTTATTAGCAGATTTGGAGAGCCTGGGATCGGGATGATTCTGCCAGAAGTTCAGATGCAGATGTGGGGCCTTCAGATTCAGTTAGACTTGATGGAGAGGATCAAGTTGGCTCAGTTCGACGATGTTACTCTATGGTGTATCGAGAGCAGGTTCGAGCATGATTGGTGGATGATGAGTTTGTCATTGCAGAGGGATGGCGCATTGAGGCATGGTTCCAGACTGTGTGTGTCTAAGGAGAGCTTCGGGAGCAGGTCATGCAGGAGGCCAATCGTTCTCAGTACTCTATGCATCCAGGTGCCAACAAGATGTATAAGGATTTGAAGGAGCATGTATGGTGGTATGGGATGAAGTGGGAGGTAGTATGCTTCGTAGCCAGATGTTTAGTCTACCAGCAGGTGAAGGCAGAGAGACAGAGACAGCAGGACTGTTGCAGCCATTGTCTATTCCAGAGTGGAAGTGGAAGCACATTACGATGGACTTTGTTTCTGGATTTCGCATTCACCAGGAGGTAAAGACGTAATTTGGGTTATTGTAGACATGTTGACCAAATCAACCCACTTTTTACCATTTAAAGTGGGTAGTCTACCGAGAAGCTAGCAGAGATGTATATGCGGCAGATTGTCAGGATACACGGGGTTCCGGTGAGTATGTCTCGGATCGGGATAGTCGCTTTACTTCCATTTTGGAGGAGTCTGCAGACTAGTTGTCACGCCCCGCACCTGGTTTTCGGACGCGAGCTCGTGAGCAAGCCAGCTAGGTATCGAGCGGACTCCAGCCCGACTCGAGTACGTAGAAGCTGTCCAGAGTAGGGTATCATGTCTAATCTAAACTAATCTCAATCCATAAGAATTTTGAAACATGAATGAACATGTATGGGTCATGTTGCAGCCCATTAGCATATTGTTCGATTAGACTCCAAGAATGATATGAGTCTATAAATAAGAAGAGTATATCATGGTACTGAATATAAAGCACGAGAGGATAATAAAGAAATATCACAAGTAAATACCTGTATCATACATCGCAATCTCTCTACCATCCCGCCTCTACTAACTAACTCCACGCAGTCGCTAAACATGAAGAGAACATCAGGTCCTCAGAGGACTAGTAAGATACATAATATACAAGCCAACATGTAACATTAAAAATATACAAAGAAGTAAGGAACAATCAAGGATATCCAACGAGGCAAAGTGAACTAAGACACAAGATCTAAACACAAGGATCCTAAGACACTGGCATGCCATACTAGAAATGGCTAATAGGTCAAGGCTATAGACTGCAGTCAAGGCAAGTACTCACAATCTATAGTGTCTCAATCACAGTCAAGGCAAGTACTCACAACCAAGACGGTAGCCAATCCTAGTATAAATCCTATAGACCGTAGTCAAGGTAAGTACTCACAATCTATAGAATGTCAAAGTCAAGTCCTACTCAAGTCATGTCAAGTCAAGTCAAGTTATAATCAAGTCGAGGGAATCGTGGTGTAGGACTAGACGACTCTATCAAGGAATACATATAAAACTGACACATAACAGATATAAATATCATAACAGAAAGGAACAAGAACGTGCAGACAACTAGAAACATGTAAAGTAAAACTATAACAGGATGAGTGTAATAGACATAGAATAAATCAATCACGAATGTAAGGAAAAGAACAGCAGCGAGATAATGAGCATGCATATAAATTATATTGTACAAGTTGGCAAGGTATACTTTCCTGGTGGTAGCACGAAGAACCAATAAGATACCGTCAACTAGTAAGCCAAATAAGTCCAAAATCTACAACTGTCTCCGAAAGCTGAAACAGACATTGCCAACATTCTCAAAATAGTCAAATTAGCTAGGATTACCTATCCTTAAGTCCAATTCTGGACATAGAAGCAAAACGGTAATTTCGGGACAAAAACGATGTCCACCGTTGGACCTGCTTTACACCGAAAAGCGTGCCAGAGTCAATGGTCTCTAAATTTGTCAAACTACATGTCTACCGATTTGTTTTGATGATATGATCCCAATGGTATGTCCAATTTGGATTCTGGAGGGTCGTGCATAAAATCGCCCGCTGAATCGGATCGTAGGGCCCGCGAAATGGTGATCTGATCAACTGTCTCGGAATCGGACCAAACTTGGCATATAGGACCAAAAAATGATACGGTCCTGTTGGCGCAATTTGGTCTCGATATGGCGAACGTGCACAAAGTAATTGAAAAATTACACAGAGGTCGATACGGTGAATTTCGACGGATACACATCAAATTCGTCGCGGACACGTGACCAATTTAAATTCCGTCAAAGCTACACGTCCACGAAGTCGTTATGAACCTTTCGAAGCTTTCAGTTCGTGACCATGTCGTCCGGTTTGGCGAGACGCACGTCGTGTGGATGAATTTTTAGTTTTGAAAACAGGTTTTTGTCAAAGTTTGGGATTCGATTTCTCGGCACGTAGTCGATGAAATCGGGTTCTGCGAATTGGGTGTGAACCCTATATGTTGTCTAACTGTGTTCAAGTGAAATTTCTAAATGGTTACTGGATCGATCGGAATCGATCCTCGAATGTGGGTTCATGGACTGTTTCATGTTCTGTTTTTAGGACTGTTTTTATATCGATTTTGTATCGATTTTGACTCGATCCTAGTTCGATCCAGTTCTAACTTAGTATATGAACGTGAAGAGGTATGTGTTGACAAGTGTACGAAGAACGGATCGAGAATTGGTTGAACGATGCGAAAGAACCTTACCTCGAAAAATGCCCTGTTGCTGCCCTTGCTGCTGCTGTCGTATGCGGCTTCACCGGCTTGTGGCGACTTCGTCGCCGGCCTACTGATACGACGGTGCTGGCGCATGTGCGGGGCGCCTGGTGGCCGTCAGGGATGTTGGGGAGGCGTGGAGATGGCGGCGTGTCGAGTAGTCTAGGGTTTCTTCGTTTCACCATGTCGACTCCTATATACATATCGGTATTCGGCCACAGCTCGGGTTCAGGGGTGGAGACTTTGGCCTTTAGCTGGCTGGGTTTAGTTGCTGTAGGCTGATCAGCTGGCTGGCTGACTTGCGTGTAGGCTGCTTTGTTTTTTTTTTTCTTTTCTTTTTCCATTTGCCACTAATTATTATATATATATATATTTTTCCACTAATATATTATATATATATATATATATTATATATATATATTTTATTATATATATATATATATAGATATATATATATATATTATTATATATATATATAATATATATACATATATATATAATTTTATATATACATATATATATATAGACATATACGTATACATTTATTATTATATATACAACATACAATACATATGTATATATATTTATTATCTATATATACAATATATCAATATATACACACAAATACAAATACATGTATATTATTATACATACATATATTTTTTAATATATATGTATATATAGATATATATATATATATATATATATATATATATATATATATATATAGATATTTTATTATATATATATATATATATATATATATGACTTTTATATAATATTAATATATTAATATATTTTACTTATGAATACTAATCATTTAATTACTTAAGTACACGAAATAAATACACACAAACGATTAATACATATATTTCATCAATCAAATAACATAAACCATATATATATATTCATAGTATAGTGTTCTAGTCAACATCCTACAAACCAATAATGACATTTCAAGTAAACGTATTATTTCGAGAATAATAAATATATAAAATATAAATATAACTTTAATAGCAAAATAATATTATTTAACCAATATTTATAACTAGTCATTGATCATTAAAATAAAACACCCATATACTGCACATATCTATGTGGCCGTCTTGGTCGCACTAAGGGTCTACATGGCTTGGCTCGGTTCGAGTCTAGTTCAGACAAGCTGAGTTACAACCGGGTCTTCTGCAAGTCAAAAATTTAATTAATAAATAATTAAACATCTAGAAAGGTTAAGTCGCAACTTGGCCTGATTTTCTAGTTAGGACTCACTTATGGCTGGGTCTCCCTTGGCACGGCTAATACGCTAATCAAGGCACGCCGCTGCACTACCCGGGCTATGATTTCTAGTCGTCTGATACTTCAAACTCAACCCTGGCTAAAATCATCTACCGTAATAATTAACTAATAAAACATTTATAAAATTCTAAAATCACTATTTAAATCAAATAAATATTAAAAAATATTTTGAAAAATTCTTCGGGAAAGGAAGCTACAAATCTACCACCTTAAAAATAATTTCGTCCTCGAAATTCCAATTCATGACTATTCCTTAAAATTCAAAGTCTCATAACCTTAATCTCCTCAATTTTAATTTCTCAAAAAAATACTTTATATCTTTCTCCTAGTCATTTGTAACTACAAATCTCAAGGACTTCTACCCACCTTTGGTCACACTACTTCTCAAAAACGGTCACTAAAATCTTGTAACCTTCTAACTAGTTGCTAACAATTCTACCGACAAATATCTAGGCATATGGCAACTATAATCTTTCATATCTACAAACAACCAATACTCAATAGTCAAGCAATATATACTATAATTTAAGGATTTTGATAGATTCTAGACAGCGCGACCGTTCGTCACCTCTAATAAAAGGGACGAGAATCAATGATACGGAAAGCAAGGAAGTATAATCGAGAGCAAATTTGGAGTTTTCAAGAACGTAAAGAATTTCTAGAAAAATTTCAAGGCATAGTGGATTGAGATTTCTAAGGTTTAGTCATAGTCGCAGGCTCGTACCGGTACAGTTACGTAACCGATACGATATGCTCTGACATGCATGGGCCACCACAAAAACTTGTCACGACCGTACCCGATTTTCGGACGCGAGCTTGTGAGCAAGCCAGCTACGTATCGAGCGGACTCATCCCGACTCGAGTACGTATAAGATGTCCAGAGTAGGGTATCATGTCTAATCTAAACTATATCTCAATCCATAAGAATATATGAAACATGAATGAACAGGTATAGGTCATGATCTGCAGCCATTAGCATATTGTTCGATTAGACTCCAAGAATGATACGAGTCTATAAATAAGCAGAGTATATCATGGTACGAATATAAAGCACGAGAGGATATAAAAAAAATATCATAGGCAAATACTGTATCATCATCGCAATCCTCTACCAATCCACTCTACTAACTAACTCCACACAGTCGCTAAACCTGAAGAGATCATCAGGTCAACAGAGGACTAGCAAGATACATAATATACAAGCCAACATGTAACAGTACAAATATACGAAGAAGTAAGGAACAATCAAGGTATCCAACGAGCAAAGTGAACTAAGACACAAGATTTAAACACAAGGATCCTAAGACACTGGCATGCCAAACTAGAAATGGCTAATAGGTCAAGGCTATTGACTGAAGTCAAGGCAAGTACTCATAATCTATAGTGTCTCAATCGCAGTCAAGACAAGTACTCACAACCAAGAGGTAGCTAATCCTAGTATAAAAATCCTATAGACCGTAGTCAAGGTAAGTACTCACAATCTATAGAATGTCAAAGTCAAGTCCTACTCAAGTCATGTCAAGTCAAGTCAAGTTATAATCAAGTCGTGGGAATCGTGGTGTAGGACTAGACGACTCTATCAAAGAATACATATAAAACTGACAATGTAATAGATAGAAAATCATAACAGAAAGGAACAGAACATGCAGACACTAGAAACATGTAAAGTAAAACTATAACATGATGAGTGTACTAGACATGGAATAAATCAATCACGAATGTAAGGAAAAGAACAACAGCGAGATAATGAGCATGCATATAATTTATTGTACAAGTTGGCAAGGTATACTTGCCTGGTGGTAGCACGAAGAACCAATAAGATACCGTCGCTCAATCGAGCCAAATAAGTCCAAAATCACCAACATTTTTCGAAAGCTGAAACAGACATCGCCAACATTCTCAGAATAGTCAAGTTAGCCTGGATTGCCTGTCCTAAGTCTAATTCTGGACATAGGAGCAAAACGGTAATTTCGAGCAAAAATGATATCCGTCGTTGGACCCACTTTGCACCAAAAAGCGTGCCAGAGTCAATGGTCTCTAAATTCGTCAAACTACATGTCTACGGATTCGTTTTGAAGATACGATCCCAACGGTATGTCCAATTTTGGATTCCGGTGGGCCGTGCACAAAATTGTCCGTTAAATCGGATCGTGGGGCCCACGAAACGGTAATCCGATCAACTGTCTCAGAATCGGACGAAACTTGGAATACAGGATCAGAGAAATGATACGGTCCTATTGGCATAAGTTTCGTGTCGATCTGACGAGCATGCACAAAGTAATTGAGAAATTTGCACAAAGGTCGATACGGTGAATTTTGACGGATACGTATCAAATTCGTTGTGCACACGCGACCAATTTGAATTCCCTCAAAGCCCACACATCCATGAAGCCGTTACGCACCTTTCGATGCTTTCGATTCGTGACATGTCGTCGGTTTGGCGGGACGCACGTCGTGTGGATGAATTTTCTAGTTTGAAAACAGGTTTTGTCAAAGTTTGGGATCGATTTCGGCGCGTAGTCGATGCAATCGGGTTATACGAATTGGGTCTTGAAGCCCTATATGTTGTCTACAACTATGTTCAAGTGAAATTTCTAAACGGTTACTGGATATCGGAATCGATCCTCGAATGTGTGTTCATGGACTGTTTCATGTTCTATTTTTAGGACTATTTTTACATCATTTTTGTATCAATTTTGACTCGATCCTAGTTCGATCCAGTTCTAACTTAGTATATAAACGTGAAGAGGTATGTGTTGACAATGTGTACGAAGAAGAAACAGATCAAGAATTGGTTGAACGATACGGAAGAACCTACCTCAAAAAATGCCCGTGCTGTCCTTGCTGCTGCTATGTGTGCGGCTTCACGGCCTGTAGCGACTCCGTCGCCGGCGACGGCTGCCCACGGTGGTGCTGGCGCGTGTGCGGAGCGCCT
>JANAVB010027994.1:6308852-6483852 GCA_029216955.1 Iris pallida
ACTTGATTTGGATTCGGCTTTATTTTTCGTGAATGCTTCCGATGGGTTTTGTGATTTGCGGTTCGAGCGTCACATTCATATCAAAATTTCTTGAATTACATAGTGTTCTAATCAGTGGCTTATGCGATTGCAGGTGATCGAGTAGGTAACGTCAGCGCAGCCAACCAGTCACTCACTTGAAGAAAGTCTAAGACGAGTGGCTGACTTCTTCCTTGCCTTGTCCCTCTACTTCAAAATCATATATGAGTAAATGAATGCTTGTCATAATAGTGTAGAATCAAAGAAAATTGTGGCACGATTCTTAACGAAACACTTGCTATTAAACTGCCGGTATTGAAAATAGAAAACATGCTTCCTCATGGAATTCTACTTAGCCTATGCAAGATAATGAATGAATTGATTGATGTTTAACGCAACGATATGGCTAAGTGAGTAAATCGACTAAGTTCAAAACAAAGGCTAAGTTTCGCACATAAAAGAGAAAGGATAAGGTTTTAGAACAGAGATAGCATATTTCAAGACTCTACAAAATGGTCATTGGACAACTTGTCGACATGGTGTAGTTTCCTCGAACGGTTGCCTAGGCCAAGGGACTGATTCGGCTAAAGAGGAACGAGTATAGCAAGCACCAGCCTCACATCGGCATGGGTTATTCGGGAACTTTCGCACAGGGCTAGCTACCCGCCGTAAAAGGGTCACCGTCTAACCCAGCTATAGTCCGTGATGGCTTGACATTGCTAGTGGCCTTCACACCCTTCCACTGCTTAACAAATGCACGTGACACAGGATGAATATGATATCTGCTTAATGCTTACAAATTCAAATGCTTGCCTCGAAACATGTTGACATGCTAATTGATCAGGATGGTTAGAAAGATCACATAAATAGCTAGCTAACATGTTTATAAAATTGCTTGAATCAAATGTAGAGCTTGGATTTTAATTAGTCATTCGCCAGTACATATGATCGTACTGATCCTCGCTCTTGCAGGTCCCGTGAATCAGAAAGGACATGCCAACTAGCTCGGCGACGCTCGTGATTTTGAAGCTTCGGCCGTGCGTCGAAGACTTGTCCCGTAACTCCATTTTTGAAGACTCTCAATTGTCCAAGGAAGATGGCTTAGCGTCCCTCCATTCCAGGTCACTGGAGTACTTTTTGTATATTGAGCGATGTGTACAATGTATGGAACGGCTATCTTATCGACACTTTTTTGTAATTGTGTACAATGTATGGAACAACTATCTTAAAGTTTTCTTTAATTAATGTGTGATTAATTTGTCTGCTTATTCTCTTAGATCTCGTGTCTCGATTACCTTATGACTATGCCTTGTGCGATAGCAAATTAGGTTTGCACGACATCACGCTCGGGGGACGACCATCAATTCGACGGAATCGGGACGTGACAATCATGGGACTATGTGACTTGACAACCACAGACAACAGGGGACAGTGCTTGCTATGACTTCGATAGCCCAACAAAACTCTTATCTAACGTGTTCGTGCAATGACTTGACAAGCAAGGGCTACATCAAGCCTAGCATCGAGGGAACGTGTTGTGCATGCGTTCGACTTGAACAATCAAGTTCTTTGGGTGCCTAGACTTAAGCAACAAGCAGATATGACTTAAACTATGGGACAAGCGAATGTTAATATTAATTGTAGTTCCAATAATATTGTACATTTTAAATAAAAAAGAATAGAATTTTAACTTTAACTAGTTTAAAGTTGTGAATTTAAATCTAAGTTTAAATGTTAAATCAAAAACTATTTTAAATTTTAGTATTAATATTAGTTTTAATAATTTATAAATTTTATTAACAGGAATGCCACGGTATTAGAATCCAAGCAGATGTTACGTTGCTTGGGCTCGATTAGTGTTTGTCGAAACTCGTACGTGAGAACTAGTTATTAGTAATAAAAATCAAAAAATTGAATTTAAGTTTAAAATCTAGTCGAGCTCGATCCTTTATCTTTATCCCATCTTCCACTCTCTCTCTCTCCCTTTCTCTCTCGGGTTTTCTCTCATAGATTGTGTTCACTAATACCGTATCATTAGAAATAATTACAAACAAGTAAATGTAGCATTAAATGTTGCCGCATGCGTTATCCTACACAATTTAATAATATATGTATGCAGAAGACGAAAGTTGTGTTGTTTGAAGTTATTTCTTTTAAATTATGCTTGTTTCTAGAATCACTCAAGCATTTTCATGAGCCAACAGAAGAGGTTCACGTGACGGAGGTACAAGGAAGACGAAAAGGTTGTGTTGCCTTGTTGGAAGTTGTTTCTTTTGAATAATGCTATTTGTACCTGCAAATTATACCTTCAAACTGTCCCTCCTTACATGCTGGCGTGATATGTTGATCTGGCAGCTGACGTTGCAATTTTTTTAAAATAAAATTAAAAATAAAAATTAACATTAAAATTAATGTTAATATACATAACATTAACATTAACTAAAATTAATATTATCGTTAATATTAACAATAATATTAATATTAACATTAACATTAACATAATAATAATATTAATATTAACATTAATTAACATTAGTGTTAATGTTAAATTAATATGGACAAAATTGGGTAGTTAAGTTTTTGGGTTAAAGTTTACCATGTCATCGATCATGTCAGATGACAATATTATTTGACATGCCACATCAGATGCCACATAAGGAGGGATATATTAGAGGGACAATTTGGTGGTACGAATAGCATTACTCTTCCTTTTTTTATTGTTTCTTGTCCTTCGTTTCTTCTGTTGGTTTCTAACACACACTATTTTCTTCAATGGCGACGTCACATGGAGAAACTGATCGTCGTGTGGAAGAATTAGTTGATGAAGAAAGCTTCGCTTCAAGAGCAGTGTCAGATGATTTGGATGATGAAAAAAGTTTGGAAGCTGTTATCTTATGAGACAATAAAGAACAATAGGAAGAAAATGACGGAGGAATGCATCATAACGATGATGACGACATCAACGCAAACAACAAATGTTATTTGCATCACCCTTTCTAATGGATTTAAGAAATGCATTATATTTTACTTTATTTCTCATACTTATTTTGTTTTATTTGTTCTTAGGGACGATGGTGAATCTCCGTTGGATTTCGATGCAGCAACGATGAAAAAAATATTACAGTCTGCCAACATTAACAAAGGCCCAAGGGATCTCTTACATGAAGATATTGTTGGCTTATAGTTCAACTTTATTGAAGAAGCAGAGACATTATACCAGATATATTCAAAAGCATTTGGTTTCAGTATTAGAAAGAACGAAGTAAAGAAAAACAAATCTGGGATGGTGATGGTCCGTAGTTGGTGTTGTTCGAAAGCGGGATTCAGACAGAAAAAATACAATGAAGCTCCTAACAGGGTTCGTGAGCTAAGAAGTGAAAGCAGAAGTGGTTGTAAAGCAATTTTTCATATTGGGTACACCAATTCTACAAAGCTGTGGGTCGTCAAAAAATTCACGTACATAACAACCATAACTTGGCGAATGATTATGAAACAGTTTTTTTGAGATCCCATCGAAAGATAACACCCGCAGAGGTCGAACAAGCTAAGCTTATGAAGCAATCGGGGGGGGACTAGAGATATATGGAATTTACTTGTCCACCAGAAAGGTGGCTGGGATAAGGTTGGATGGACGAAAAAAGATTTATACAACGCTTTAGCTAAAGATAGTAGAGCACTAGACGATGTTGATGCTACGACAACACTTACATTTCTTCAATCTAAGAAGGGCATTGATCCAGATTTCTTATATGCTTACAAGGTAGACGAAGATTCCAGATTGACCCATCTCTTTTAGGCTAACGGTGCATGTCGATTCGATTACGAATTATTTGGAGATTCACTAGCATTTGATTCTACATATAAAACAAATAGAAGTCAAATGCCGTTGGTGGTTCTAGTGGGCACAAACGATCATGCAATGACTTGTGTGTTTGAGTTTGCAATGATCCATAATGAGACTGTAGAGACATATTCTTGGGTTTTTAAAAAATTTCAAGAGTGTATGAATAGCAAATTACTAGTGACAGTTCTCACGGATGGTTGCAGATCTATGAATAAGCAATTGAGGATTTAATGCCCAGCGTAGTTCATCGAACGTGCTCATGGCATATCCTAAATAATTCAGCCAAATGTACACCGAAAGGGTTTAGCAAATGAATTGAGTCTTCTGATTAAAAGGTACATCACACACTTGCTACTTTACTTTGGAGTATGTTGTTGTTACTATATTAAAACTTTACTTATTGTCCATATTTCTAAACAGGTACTATTCAGTCTAAGAATTTAAAACCGTTGGCAGCAGATGCTAAGGGATTATAATATAGAGAACAATGAGTGGACTACTGCATTGTATAGAACGATGGAGCGATGGCAGACACATTCCTACGTGGAAATTATTTTTGTGGTTCTACTACAACAAATAGATGTGAAATATGAATGCATTTTGAAAAATTTTTGAATGAGAAGTTGCCACTACGGAAGACCCTTCAAAATTGTGACCACGGTTTGGCGGCCTTACGTTACGGCCAGATAAGTAAGCATGTCACTGATAAACTCTCCACACTAGCTGTGAAGCAAACTAACATGGCCGAAATAGAAGATAAATTTGTCACAATTTACACTAAAATGGTATTTATAGAGATAAGGAAGGAAATCACACGTTCTGATACATATAATGTTCTCCACCATCACATCATAAGAGAGGCAGAATTTTTCACTATCCAAAAGTATATGTCGCTAAATAGTGTCAACCGGAAGGTTACATTTGATCGGGCCGACAACATAAACTATGACTTCTTGTAGATGGAGACCAAGGGGATTACTTGTAGGCGTATTTTTCAGCAATGATGAGATTGCAAATTGGAGATATTCCAAAGAACTTGATAAAAACTCGTTGGCTCAAGGATTTCAAAGAGAGTTATCTCTCGGACCTGGCACAGAAAGAAGATTCATCCACCCAGACAATATTGAGAGCAGAAGTTATGGTGGTATTAATGAACAAGTTAATTTTTACGTATTATTGTAAAAAAATCAAGCAAAATTCAAGAGAAGGGATTGATGTCTTCTGTTCTAATGGAGTTGAAAAAATGGTGACCGATATTGGTGAAGAAGAAAAAATGGTAGCTGATGCAGTTCATGGAGTGCATGAATCTTTTAAAGAGCCAAATCCGGTAGCAACAAAAGGATCTCAAGGGAAATCAAGCCAGCCTAAAGTAAGTCAGACAATCCCGAAGCCTAGAATTTGTAGAGTTTGTAGAAAATTGGGTCATGATTTTCGTAATTGAAAAGTACGGAAGCGAAATAGCGACAAAGGGCAAATGGAATCAAATAAAACGTCGTTGACTTAAGAGCATCTCCAACCCTATTGTCTTATTATGTGTTGTGAATCCTATGTGGCCTGAGACATAAGACAATGTCTTTCCTATGTGGCAAGATGACATTCACACAAGACAATGAGATAAAAATATGTTCTCCAATGCAAAAGTTTGAGAAGACAATAAAATTACTTTTTTTCAACTTCCCAGACAACTTTTTCACTTCTCTTATATATATATAATTCATTTTGAAGGGGCAGATGCTCACAATAGGGTTGGAGATGCTCTAATAATCAACTTTTTTTACAATTTTCTGTCAGTTGGGCGTATTAGTATACGGAGAATGGTGTTGACTTGGCAGAATTTGAAGTGATAGATTCATTGGTATTAATGGCATATAAATGGCAGTAGTTGGGAGAGTTTGTTCTCATCTTACTTAGGTTTACTTGAGAAGGGGCAGATGCATTGGTATTAATGCAAATTAATTGAATTGAATTCAAAGTGACTGCCACTTGGCGCATGAGTTCGAGTTGTCCTTGCCTATAAATGGCAGTAGTGTAGGAGAGTTTGTTCTCGTCTCACTTAGCTTTTCTTGTGGAGATGATTCTACCGATCCCCCGCCTTGGCAAGACGCTTTTCTGTTGGTTGTCGATCTCCTCGTTCGAAGAAGCTTTGGTGGTGAAGTCCTTCAGAAGATTGAGATGTGCCTAGTGGACTGTCCGTGTTCGTGCACTTCATCGACTGTGTGCAATTGTTGGTTACTAGAAAATCCCCAGGGTTTGGGTTGATTGCCAACCCACACTCTGTCGAAGCGCCCGCACCTGATTCGTTCTGACTATGCACGGTATTTCGTCTACTCACGTGGATGATGAAGTGATTTGCTCTGACGATGCACGGTGTTTCGACTTTCATATGTCAATAAAAGTTCAGACTTACATATGTAAATAAAGGTCAAACTTTCTGTGGTTTTCTCTGACGATGCAATGCCTCAAGGAGTTCTTTTGCTCTGACGATGCCTCAAGGAGTTCCTTTGCTCTATGATGCCTTAAGGAGTTCCTTTGCTTACGATGCCTCAAGGAGTTCCTTTGCTCTGACGATGCCTTAAGGAGTTCCTTTGCTCTGACGATGCATGATGAAGTAATTTGCTCTGACGATGCCCGCATGCTGCCCACATTCAACTTTTTCTTGGTAGTAGGATTTTATGTAGTAGTTCAGACTTTTATATGTAAATAAAAGTCAAACTTTTCGTGGTTTTACCAATGTAAATAATTCAAAAATAATTTAATTATAAAAGATAGAGCAGGCCAGACGTTATAAAAGGCAGAAGTTCCTTGCCCAATTATATTATTGTTTTACAATGTCATTGCTAGGTTGGTAGTGTTACATATTTGCTTGAAAGAACTTCTTAGCCCATCCCAACCTCATCATTGTAATCTTTTGGTGAGTGTCATCGTCATTTCCTCTCAGTATTTTGAAGGGAGTAGTCATCAACCTCTTCATATAATAAGCCGGGTACAAGAGGCAGTTGGGTGCCTATTGTTGTCGGCATCATGGAGAACAATTCCGTACTGTGCTCTCATACTCCATCTTCGTCGGGCATCTCTCCCTCAATATAACAACTTTTCTCCTTATGATAGGCTCTAAGGTCTTCTTCATTAATTCTGCATCCACCTTACCCTTTTCGTATGTGGTTTGCCTCAAGGAGTTGTAGTATGTACAGTCATAGGAGATAAAGTTGAATGCGAGCAGCGTATAGTGTTTGATGGATACATGAAAGAGTGGGAGGAATAGCAACTCTATGTCGTCTTCTAAACCCATGATGAAGCCTTCTACATCTATTTTGAAAGTGTCAAGGGCGTCGGCTTTTGCTTCTGGTTTAATGGAACGTTCAACGTTGTTCTGTTTCCCAAAAATAAAACACAATATCTTGATAATTTTTTAATGTCATTTTTTATCGGTGTACACATGAATATGGATTTTTCTGTTTGGATTCTTACCAATGTGTGGGTCATCAAGAAGCAGACCACTTATGTTGTACGTCCTTTGAACTTGACTGGGCATACCTTCTTGCATAGCCTTGAATTTCTCTCAACTTCCTTATTATTAGGTTTAGTATGCCAGCCTCTATGTCTTCATAGTTGAGTATGTCTTGCATGTCTATTGCCGACAGCTGGATTGCAACTTTATTTTCACCCTCTTCGGCAAACTCAAGTATACAATATCACTGCACATAAATTTAGTTTAGATTAAATTAATAGAGATTTTCAGGACATAATTGTGAAAAAAGTCTTAAAAAAGAAAAAAAGGGTCATTCGCCGTCCAACAAACACGGAGAAGATAATTCGCTGTCCAACTAACACGAAGAATGTAATTCGCCATCCAACTGATACGGAGAATGATCATTTCCCGGACAACTGTCACAGAGAATGGTTGTTCTCCGTTAAGAATTGGACGGAGATTGGTTGAGTTCAAAATACATACTTTGGACTCATCTTTCTCAGGACGATGTCGATGTAATGCTTCTTCAGCTCTTCATCTGCATCTTTCTAAAGTACGAGTTCATCGCATTCCCTTAGTATGACACCCTTCCTCTTTAGTTCAGCCATTTTGGCGTCTTCTCCGAATTTAGAGCACATTCATCTTCGCTTTTATTAGCCTCTCTAACTGTATTCTTTTCCAAGGGAGTAACATCTTCATCGGCTAATACCACTGATGGTTTTCGGGACCTCTTTTCCCCCCCCGATCCTCCTCTTCTTTTGGAGCAGCAAGTTCAGCAGCTGCTTGAGTCTCCACATGCTGCAATGCTACAATAGTGGCTTAGAGATCAGCAATTTTGCAACCTTTTCAATGGCTTCAATATTCAACGATTCAACTTTATTTTCAAGCTCTCTTTTCTCATTAACGAGCCTTTTATTTGTTTCTCTGAGTTGCTCGGTTATTTGCACTGAAATAACACGAACAACAATGAAATGTACACAAACAACAATGAAATATGATATGAATCTAACACGAAGAATGACCATTCTCCGTGACCTTAACACGGAGAATGGTCATTCTCCTTCCATCCAAACACGGAGAATGGCCATTCTCCTGCATTCTAAAATGGGAATGTCATTCTCCATCTTATTAACACGGCGAACGGCCATTCTCCTTCCATTTAACACAAAAAAGAGAAAATTTTACCTTGTGTTGTAGCTCTTTAACCTTTTCGCTAAGCTTTCCATTCTCAGCAAGAATCTCAGATTTGTCTCTTCGTAAGGAGTCCAATTCCTATGCCAACATCTCATCGAGGTGTTCTTTTGAATTTTTTAGGCTTCTTGTTCTCTAGCTCTTTATGCTTCTTATGCAGATTCTCGTTCTCAGCAAGAATCTCAGATTTGTCTCTTCGCAAGGAGTCTAATTCATATGCCAACATCTCCATCGAGGTGTTCCTTTGAATTTGTTGGGCTCCTTGTTCCTCTAGCTCTTTAAGCTTCTTATGGAGATTCTCGTTCTCAGCAAGAATCTCAGATTTCTCTCTTCGCAAGGAGTCCAATTCCTGTGCCAACATCTCTATCACAATGCTGACTGCACATTTGGGATTCTTGTGACTCTAGCTCTCTAAGATTTTTATTGAGTTTTTTATTCTCAGCAAGAACCTGAGAATGTTGTTTTCTCAACTCCTCCAATTCTTGCACCGACCCCTCCATCACGGTGTCTATTCCAAGTTGTTGGGGTCTCGCTTGTTCAGCATCCTCATCCCACTAGTTTGTGGTGTCCCTCTCCCTCAAATGCATCTTCTTCTCGTATTTATACGTCCTCTTCTAGGTGGCCTTCCTCTTTTCCAACAGCTACAACCAAATCTTTGAATATCTATTTTGATCTAAATTTAATGATATTCGCGTTTGAGGAAGACCGAGATTACCCATTCCATGTAAAATCTCGGGTATTCACGTATTGGTGCGGACTTTCTTTCCACAAACGTACTATGTTCCACAAACCAATAGAGGAAGTATATTGTGCAACCTTTATTTTGGAGTATGCATCGGAGTAATCCCCCCTAGTTTTACTTGTAGTCTCTTGATTCTCTCCATGACATACTCCAAGATTAACCTTGGCCACCATATTCTGTTGATAACTTCTATGCTGCCTACCAAGGCCAAGAATCTGTACGGCAAATTTAAACCGTCAGACTTTGTGAAGAATACTGTTTGGCACAAGTGGAAGATTATTAGCTTGGCTAAATCAAATGGATTAACAGCGTTATCTCCGTATGAAGCCGTTGTAACAATTCAAAAAACTTCTCCCTCACTTCCTTATTCGTGACTTCTCAGTGTTTGTCCTTGGAATTAGCCGACAATCTTGTGAAGTGATCTCTACAAAGGCTCAACGATGCTGGTGGTGGGGCTGTTGTTTTTCCATTATCAATCTTCCGTAATTAGCATCATCCTCACTATCATCCTTCAACGGTAGACCAAAAATGGCTGCTATATCGCCCACACTCGGTGCTATTTTAAAAGTAGTGCTCAGTTGAAAGTATCCGATAGATTTTTCTTCCACATAAGTTTCTATGAAATTCTCAAGACCTTCTGAAACGTTGGCCAATTTTTGAGTGCGAACTTTGTTTTTGTACCTCGACAAAATTGTAGAAACCGATATTCTTCAAAGAATCGATAACTGGCTCGGGCTAACGGCCGCCATCTTCTTTAATATCATCCATAAGAGTTTGCATCGTCTTGAAAGAATAACGAAAAAATCTTGAATCTTTATTTCTAACAGTTTTTTCCCTAAAAATAAGACAGAAAATTAGGTTTCTGTTAACTGTTCTCCGTCAATCTAACAGGAAGAATGGCCGTTCCCTATGACTTTAATACGGATAATGGTCATTCTCCTACATTTTAACACGAGATGGTCATCCGTGATATTTGTACGGAGAATGACTATTCTCCTACATTTTAACTCGAGATGGCCATTCTCCATAATTTGCACGGAGAATGACCATTCTCCTACATTTTAACACTTAGTTATACCTTCTTTTTGCCCTTCTTTTGCCCTCCTTCTTGATTACTAGCCTCTGGCTCATGTGCCAGCTTCTAAAATCTCTTAACAACAGCTCTCTCTTCTTGCATATCTACATCTTCTCCCTCTTCTCTACTGAGGTTCCATTTGATGCTAATGTTTGCGACAAGGTGTAAAGATTGCGAATGGAGAGTCACTGACGAATTTTTAAAATAGGATTTGATGATTTTGGAGGATGAAACCTAGAAACGAAAAGGAGCAGCGTATGGAAGAAGAGGAAGAATAGAAACTTTTTGGATTTGAAGAGTCAGTTTCATGAGTGTTTTGAAAAAATTAGAACGCAATAAGTTATGTCGTACCCTTTTAATATTTTTAGCTAATTCTGGCGCGCGTGATGAAATGTTATTTTGCGGTGGTTTTTCATAAAACTTTTGTGGTTTTTGGGCATTTTATAAATTTTCTCTTGTCAATAACTTGAGAATTTTTCTCGATACATAGGGTCAGAGGCATAAATCACTTTAGCACGAAGAGAGGGTATACCCATATGGTCAGAGGCACATGTTAGAAAATTTTGGGATTATATGGCAGCAAGATTATGAAACAATGAACATTTTGATATCATTTTTATCCCACATTTTAAGAACATTATAACAAAACAAAACAAATGAACATAATACATTAGATATAAAAGGAGAAAAAATAATCGTCTTCCATATCAATATTTCAGTTTGGACTCCTTTCTGCTTAATTATATTATATACACAACTTGGATAGTACTTATTGTGCTCTGAAGTTGTAATTCATTCACAGCTTTGCGTCTATCCATTCCCGCACAAACTGCATATAACATCAAAAATATTGCTCTAAAAAGTGTAAGTTTTTGATGACATATTTTCAGACTTACATTGAGAATGGTAGTCCAGACTACATCGGTCTTTCATGAATGCAATTACAAAAATCCCACAATCAAGTAAATTGCCTTGGCGGAGAACATAAGGATGACGTTTTATGGCAAAATTAGAAAAGCTGAACCTAGATCTCTCGACTTCAAAATTTCTTCTTCGAGAAAGAGATCCAAATTTGAAAGCTACAATTACCAGAATACAATATGTATTAGTATACTGCGGATCTTGTACGCAATTCATAAAAATTGATGAATATAACTTACTATTCTTTCATAACTGATTTGTTATGAATCGAATCATCTTTAGATGCAAACACTACACCAAATTAGGGCTTTTACGGCCTCTCATTTATGGCTCGCGTCGGATGCTGGCCGTAAATGATATAATATTACGGCGCACAATAAATACGAGTCGTAAATTCTCCTTTTTTGCTTTTTAATACAGCATGCATTTTTAGGGCATTAAATGTTATCAATTACGACATGCATTTATGTGAGCCGTAACATATAGAATTTCATAATCTTTTACGGCCTGTACTGGTAGGCTGTAACATAAATAAGCTTTCACAGCCTAACAAATTTATGCCATAAATAATATCCTGCCTTATTAATTTATTTCTCCCAAAACCTTTTGCCATCTGTTAATAGGAGAGCGCGAAAGGTGAAAAAATTCCCTCCAAACCCAAATTAGGGCTTCAAAGACTTTTCTTTGGTGGCTTCAAATTCCTTTTCTTGGCCTCCAAACCCAAAAACCCTATTCTGGAAGAAGATATTTCTTGGCGGCTTGAAATACCCAGTGCTGGACGACCGCAAGCGACGTTCCGTCTTTCCCTTGGCGGTCCGGGTTTGTTTCTCGGTAAGCTCTGGTCCCTTGGAGTTCCTACGTATCTTCATCGTCGAAGAACATTTTAATATCTCGAATTCCTTCTCCGAAAAGTTCGTTTTCTCGACGAGTCTTCATCGGTGCATTCTATCAAATTCTTCTGATCTCTGATATTTTTTGTGTGATTGGGGGGGCGTAGATACCTTGTGACTCGCTACGTAAGAACCCTATTGTCTATGTTTCGATTGCCTTTTCTAATTGCTGGTACAATGTTGTCTATGTTTGTTGATTGCTGGATTTTGTAGAGGCATCTCGTCTTATTTCTTTTTCTTCTTACTAAGAAACCTTGTTGTCTATGTTTTGACTGTGATTTTTCTTGTATTCTTTGATTTTCATTGACTAATTTCATGGACCTCGTTCTTTGTATTAAATGGTTTTACTGTGTATTTCTCAACAACAGTTCATATATACCATGGGACATAAGTTTTTTGATTATTTAATTGTGTGTTAGTTCTCTTCTTTACTATAATACTAATTCTCGACTCTTATTTTCTCTCGAGCTAACATTTGTTTTCATTCAATTAGACTTGTATTTTAAACCTTCTAGTTTCTATGTTTTCTGTATTTACTAGAGCCATAAATACCTAGCTATTTTGAGAGAATTTGTTAACAGTGATCTGACCTGTGAAAGAAGTATTCTAAGTACCCTCTGTGGTAAACGTTTTTTTCTTGAATTTGAAACCGAATAAACTAAAATTAATCAAAAACTAAAATCGAATTGAAACGAACAAACTTTTGGTTGTTCGATTTAACTATTTCTATAGTTTTATAGACCGGATCCAAATTTGGAATTATAGTTAAATTATATTAAAAATTTATAATTTGTATACACACATTTATTGTATTTTTAAAGTTGGATTAGTTATTAAATTATCAAAATATGACTTCAAAACACATTAATAGAATTATTGTTTTCAAAATATACACAAAATATAAAATATGTAAGAATGGTGGGTATTTATATAATAGCATAAGTCTTATTTGGTTTTTGGTTTTGGACCAAAATCGAAACCCAAAATCCAAACCGAATAACTTTTTCCCCTACACTGTTTGTCAATTATCAATCCAGGAATCTTTGGAATTTTTTTGCGGGGATAATGGATCTTTGATCTTTCGGTTCCCCAATTCCTGTGATTTTCTCTATTCATGGATTTCATTTTATTACAAGTTGTACATGTTTTCCGATGTGTTCGACTTAGAGGGAGCGAGGAAGAAAAATAGTGTTATTGGAACTCAAACTATCAAGCTGCCCACACTTTCTATATCCTGAAGTTAATCATCTGCAACCAAGTTTACATTAGCATCAGACCAGAAAAGAGAGCATGTGTATCAGAAATTTGGATAAAGCAATGCCTTGATAGAAAACACACCACAAGAGTCTTGAATTTGGAACCTTGGTGGTTAGATCACAAAAACATGGATGGTGACCATCAACAGTGTGTTCAATTTCTTAATTCTCAAGATTAGAACTCAGAAGAGTGCCTCAAAATCCTGAAGCATCCATACTACCGAACTGACATCAATAATTTCCTTCCTATGCGAGGAAAGTAAAGCCTAAGCAACAACTTCTGGTGTATTTTATATATATGTATTCTCGAATTGTTAGGAGGTACTATTTTGTTTTTAGAGAGGACAATATCAACCGAATTGGATCAATCGGTAGGTTTGTAAAGGAAGAAGGTACCACTTCAGGTCTTAGGTACTAAAATCTAGAACGGAAAGTGCTCAGGACTGCAATTAGTTAACCAGGTCCAGGTTATACTACTGGTATTTAGTTTTGTATTTTCTGTAAGTCAACTCTGTTACTTTTTTAACACTAATTCTGTTATTATTGAAATTTTATTGGTAGTTAATTGCATAACAACCCTATTCAACACCACCATGTTCTAGGGTTGAGTGGTCTTTTCAATTTTCAATTTAGGCAACTATAGAGCATTTTCTTTCCAGAAGACCAAACATTATTGGATATCCGAAAGTGTACTATCATACTAATAGATTGTCGAGGTAAAAACCTGTAGCCTCCCCTCAGATAGAGCTACAGGGTGCTATATTATATCAAAAGAGAACTTTTAGAAGATATTTCCACCATACCTTGGTTACTTGGCTGACTTCTCTACTGGCATTAGGGGTCCTAGTCCGCACAGCCTTCTGTAAGTTTGGCTCCTGACAAAATTAATATAGTGGCATGTTAACAAACAAGATGCTAGAGTAGCTAGCCTATGCAAGTCTCCTTGTACATAGATGTCCAACTATTGTTAGCCCAGCACTATATAAATATCCTTCATTAGTTGTTCTGGAGCCCTAAAGCTGTTCTAAAGCCGTAAATTGCCCAGGGAAAGCCATTAAGTTTCCTTAGCAAGTAGCAAATATCCAAAGCACAAATTTGGTAAAATGTTTAATACAAAATCAACCTCGTTTTAAGATTTACGTTCCGATATTTCTTAGATATCACCATCCATCTCCTCATCATCAAATATAAATTTCTGAATTCACATATGGTGATGTTTATATGATACTATATTAATTCCCTCAAAAATGAAGCCAAAATATAGCTAGCAAGCGTCTCGCAAAATTTTTTTCCCAAGCATAAGGGACAAAGCTCGTACGTAAATTAACTATAACACCCAAAGTGCCTTTTCTAGCATAATCCCCTGCAAGTCCACTATGATGATCAAAAGGTATTGAACCATACATTCCAAAAGTACATTTAAGATTCATATTGATAATTTGGATCAATAGTGCTAATATTTCATACGATGCATTGAGTTATTTATATTGATATTCTTCTATGGAAAATTGTTTACTGGAAGGCTAAATTATTGTTGATTATTTAGGACCAATGTTGTTACAAATGTCTGAATGAGTAGGTAGGTACCACAATCTGGTAAATGTATCTCCAACACATACATGCAGCCATACATGAAAGCATACATAATAACATTCATATATAGTCCCACATTGGCTAGAGTAGCTAGCCTGCTACGCAAGTCTCCTTGTACATAGTTGGCCAACATTTCCAATAGTATGTCTAACGCATACATGTACTTATGTACGAAAGCACATATGTACTTAATATATATGAACATTCATATCCAACATGTAGGTATAAGCAGCAGCATACAGGCCAATCATCTCCATCTTTGCTTATCTTTATCTTAGGTATTTGAGAGGTATCTTATCATTTTCATTCAAAGAGGTCAACTAGAGGAGGCACAACATTCAATTACTACTCAACCAAAGATAGCATCTTTACATAGACACCCAAATAAGAACATATTCTGAGGAAACAACACACGAGCCATATATGGCCTAAATATCAATTGAAATATTTGACATGAATAACCCTACCATATTTAATAAACCATTTACTTATAGGATAGGTTATCAATAGTCGACATAAACCACGATACAAAAAAACCAGTAAAAAATTCTACAGATGGTACCTTCTTAGAGTTCACTTCCTGGTCATCTTGTTGGTTTTCACTCATTACTCTCCACTGTATTTCTATTGTAGAGGACTTGTAAGTTTAGCTTGAATATTATTTTCATTCCCTCGTTTCATTATAATCCACTTTCAACTGTCATCAATACAAAACATACTAAGTCGCTAAGGAATGCAGCAGTGGTTGTGAGTAGCAGCCAGTTACTGAAATGTAGTACTGCCTAAAAGAGTAGCACACAGTCATATGTAATTGTATACCAATATTTGTTTTGATAATGATGAGCTGTGAGATACATGTGTTTTTGTTTGAAACTGATTACTGTTTGCCTCATTTTGGTAAAGATCTTAAACCAAAATGAACATTAAACATATCAAAAATTGTTATCATAATCTAGAGAGATTGAAATAAGTATGTCAAAAAAAATATTTTGGAAACTTGATATAGAAATTATGATTTCGACATGTATATGATGAAGAGGCTGGTTGTTGTTGTTATCATCATCGATGTTGAAAATAATGTTGTGATACTATCTAGAAGATTAATACTTGCAGAATTATGTCTTCATACTGGAATGAGATAATGGTTGCAGGATTATGTCTTCATTAGACTGATTCCACACAGTCATATGTGTATATAGTATCACATGATCCTGTCCTCCAGTCCTGATACTATATCACATTTCATATCCTTTTTTGAGAATGAGATAATGGTTGTAGGATATAGTAGTCTACAAAAGAGATTGTCGTAGTGTCCTGCTCCTAGCGATGACATTATATAATGAGGGAAACTTGATGTACCAGTCCACTACCTATTGTAGGGAAACCTGTCTCTTAACTCGATGCACTAGACCAGAGAGCTACTACCTCTTGTAGGGAAACCTGTCTCTCAACCCCCATTAATGGAGGTGGATATTCTACAATGTAACAATTTCCTTAATGTACTAGGCCACTAGTAATAGCTAACAACAATAACAAAAAGCCTTCAAATTTTGGTCAGCAGTAGTACCCATTTGGTGAAATCAAGGTCTAGGCCCTAGCCCAATGCCAATAGCATGGGTACAAATTCATACTCTATTCAAACCTGAACTTTCCCATGTGCCAATCGCATGAGTTCTCCATCATTAGGTTTAAGCTCCGAAGATAATGCCAAATAATTTTGTGTATTGCGAGTCTGACTGGATTGCATCTGTTCCATCTCATCCTTCAATAATTTAAGCTACAGATATAAAATGGATAACTGATCGATCAAGTCATGTGGATCAATCAAATAACCTTATCAACAAGGGAAGATAATAAACATTAGAATAGTGGGTGCAATATCAAGGGCGCTTTATATCAATCAATAACCTTCAAGTCCAGTTACTTTATAAACATTGCTCGACAACGCCCTGCCACTTTTATATGTATCATTTTATATTAAGGCTGTGATGAGTGCTTCTGCTCAAAGTATAATATGTGGTCAATACAAGACAGTCAACTACAATGTTAGATCTTAACTTGCTTAACACAAAGTTGTCAATTCAAGAATAAAGAGCTGAGTATTAATTGACATAGTGCCAACTGTTTAGATATAACTACTAATTCGTTTTATTTGAAAGTTTTAGATAGAAGTTCATAAGGTGAAAGTTGTATTTGTCTGAGAGCAAAAACATGAAGATGGTTTATCTTCTTTACTTAAGATGATTTTGAAGGACCATAAAGTAGGATGTTATTAACAGTATAAATCTCATGATATTACCCAAATCTTAACCTAAATAGCAATTGATGGTGGATCCTATTTAATATATTAGGCCAGTCTTATGTACTAGGAGATACTATACTCTTTAATATCATACATGACCCATATAACACCACCCGTGAGTTCTATTTTTCTTTTTTCAATCAATTGGTGATATGATAATCATTTTTATGATCCATATTTTATACATAAGGTCTTACAAATATCTATATTTGTGCGTTTGGATAGTCACAAGGTTCCAGAAAGTTTTAGATAGTATTTATTACAAAGAGATTTTGCTTTCATGTCAGAATATGTTTTGCATGGCTGCTTACACAATTAATTGGATCACATGGTCGATTAATCACAATTATGTGGAAACTTGGAAATTTATGCATTCTATTTTGTTCTAAAATCCTGTATGTTGATCCAGTGTTTAGCAATGACAATTTGTTTACTTATGGGCATGTGCACATATAATTACTTACAGTGTGGTTCTTTACTATATGGATTTGAAATTGTATTGGATTGGAGTTTTTTTTTCTTCTATTTTACACTCATCTGCCAACAATCTAGCTAGAAAATGTGTATGCTTAAAAGATTTAAATGTCTCCTACACGTGTATGCTTGAAAGGTTTAACTGTGTATGATTTAATTAGATATATGTTCTTTGAATGTTAGTTTGAACTTGTTTACTATAGTTTTATTGGGCTGGTGTTAAGTTCTGATTTTGATTGGTTAGCTTCATGAGTTGTTTTTTGTTGACATTGATTTTAAATGTTATTTTCTTCTTTCCTTATGATGTCTTATGCCCATAATTTTGTAGTATTGTCATTGTAAGACAATCATCCATTATGGATAAAGAATGGACTTATATGCCAAGGTGAATTCCGAAGCCCTACACTATAATATTTTTAATATCCCAAACATATTTAGCTTCTAATTAGTGTAAATTTGGTATTCTTTTTTATTTTAGACCATCACAAGCATATCGAGAGGGAGCACGAAAGTTTGTAGATAAGGTTCAAGAAAGTAAGGGGTATCCAGATAAGATCCAATGTCCTTGCATCCAGTGCTTAAACTTAAGATACCATCATTATGATGTAGTATACGACCATCTAATTTATGCTGGAATTGATCCTACTTATACCACTTGGGTTTTTCATGGAGAAAAACCAATCATAGTAGAAGAAACTGAAAATGATGAAATTCCATCATCGTATAAAATGTTTAGAGATGCATATTTCCAAGATGATGACATGGATCATATAGATGAAACAAGAAACGGAGATTTTGAAAAACTCATCGAAGAGGCAGAACAACCTTTATATTTAGGATCAACACACACTAAGATGTCTGCAACACTTATGTTATGCAAGGCCAAGGCTCGACACAGCATGTCTGACAAAGCATTTGATGATGTTCTCAAGATTTCATCAAGATTGTTCATGATTTGTTACCAAGTTGATAACATACTTCCGGATAGCTTCTACTCAGCCAAAAAGTTATTTAATACTTTTGATCTAGATTATGAGAAGATACACGCATGTGAGAACGACTGTTGCTTGTTTCGAAAAGATCTAGAGCATATTGAGACTTGTCCGAAGTGTGGTTCTTCTCGGTGGAAACTCAATGAGAGAACCAAAAAGATAAAGAAGGGAGTTCTGGCAAAAGTTTTGAGGTACTTTCCTGTTATTCCAAGATTAGAAGATTGTTTAAGTCAGCTGAAAAGAGTGAACAATTAACATGGCACCACTCAAACAAAAGTCATGATGGCATTATGCGACATCCAGTTGACTCTTTGGCATGGAATAGAATAGATGATAAGTGGCCCTCTTTTGCATCTGATTCTCGTAATCTTAGACTTGGCCTTTCTTCAGATGGATTTAATCCTTTTGGTGATCTTAGCTCTAGACATAGTTGTTGGCCTGTAATTTTGGTTACATATAATCTTCCTCCATGGTTATGCATGACAAAAGAAAATTTAATGTTGACATTACTCATTCCTGGGCCAAAACAACCAGGAAATGATATAGATGTGTACCTAGCACCTCTTATAGATGATTTGAAAGAGATGTGGACAAATGGAGTAAGTGTTTATGATGCATTTACTCAATCCACATTTATTTTGAGAGCTGTTTTGATGTGGACAATAAACGATTTCCCTGCTTATGGCAATCTGTCCGGGTATGCTGTTAAATCCAGTAAAGGATGTCCTGCCTGTGGAATTGAGACATGCTCAAAATGGTTGAAAAATAGCCACAAACACGCATTCATGGGCCATCGGAGATTTCTAGCTTACAATCATCCATTTCGGGTAAAGAAATCTTGGTTTGATGGGACTGAAGAACATGGTCGAAAGCCTCAAATTTTAACTGGTTCAGAAGTATTTCAAGTGATCAGAGATATAGAAAATGACTGGGGGAATGCTAAGAAAAAGAAGGCAAAGAAAAGGAATAGAGAGGATGAAAACGAAGAGCATGACGTCGTAGAACCTCAATCAGTATGGAAAAAGAAATCAATCTTTTTCGAACTACCATATTGGGAGGTTTGTCTTTTTTGCTTTATATATTTTTGTTTTAAACAATAAGCTTGTTTGCTTTTAAATTTGTTTATAAAATTTAACATCTTTCTATTTGGTCCTTTTTGTAGTCATTACTGTTGCGGCACAATTTGGATGTGATGCATGTTGAGAAAAATATTTGCGAGAGTATAATAGGCACTTTATTGAATATTAAAGGCAAAACAAAGGATGGCTTAAGGTCTCATGAAGATTTAAAACACGTGGGAATTAGAAAGTCATTCCATCCGAATAAAGATGATGACTCTGGTTATAAGAAAGCACCATATGTGTTGTCAAAAAATGAGAAAAAATATTTTGTAAAAGACTATCTGAGTTGAGATTGCCAGATGGTTATAGCTCCAACATTGCAAGTCATGTATCACTAAAAGATTGCAAAATTTATGGGCTCAAGTCCCATGATTGTCATGTGCTAATGCAACAAGTTTTGTCAGTAGCATTAAGGGGACTATTAGACAAGGGGCCGAGGATTGCAATTTTCAGATTATGTGCTTTTTTAATTGCCTATGTCAAAGAGAGCTTGATAAAAATAATTTGGAATTACTTGAAAACCACATTGCAGAGACTCTGTGTATGCTTGAAAGGTTTTTTCCTCTATCATTTTTTGACATTATGGTTCATCTTACTATTCACTTGGTTCGAGAAGCACTAATAGCTGGACCGGTTCATTTTCGTTGGATGCACCCATTTGAAAGGTGACTCCAATATTTACTCTTCTATATAAACAGTTCTTTGGTTTAATTATTGATCAAATTAGCTATTATTAATTTGTTAAACTTATATTTTGAAATAGGTATATGAAAGTACTAAAAGGTTTTGTGAAAAACCGTTCAAATCTAGAAGGTTGTATAGTTGAAAAGTATAATGCAGAAGAGTGCACAAGTTTTTGTGCTCCTTACATAAATCAAGCAGCACAAGTAGGTGCTCAAAAGAGCCGATATGAAGAATATGAAGATGGAAATATATTAGAAGGAAGACCGTTAGGTGAGGCTAAATTGAAGGAATTGTCTCCTAACATGTTTGAAGTTGCTTATTTGTATGTCCTAGAGAATACAGCAGAAGTTGAACCGTATAGAGAGTAAGTTTCTAATGTATATGTGCTACAGTAATTTAAGTATCTCTTTGGTGGTTTTAGTTTGTTTTTATTTGCAGTTTATAACTTTATTCACCATGGTCTTTTATCCAGAATGCACATAGAGGAGCTTCGATTTTCTGATATACGACTTCGTGGGAACGAAAGTCTTTTAAGAAAGAGGCATAGAGACACATTTAGTGCATGGTTAGCAAATAAAGTCAAGGTTGGCGATGCTAGTAACATGTCAGACCTTGTAAAGTGGATAGGGTGCCGACCTAAACCATATGTTGAATCCTATTCAGGTTATATTATCAATGGAAATCGATTCCATACAAGATATGTTAAAAATTGCACACAAAACTCTGGTGTTTCTCTTGAAGCAGAGAAAATGTGTCGATCAAGTACAAGAGATATGTCACATGTCAGTAGAAAGATTGTGTTATATGGTGTCATAAGAGACATAATTCTGTTGGACTATCACAAGTTTAAACTCCCTATATTTCATTATGATTGGGCAAACATAGGAAGTGGTGTCAAAGTTGAAGAGTATTTTACATTAGTTAACCTTCATGAAGGTCAGCATCAATTTGAGAATGATCCTTTTATATTTGCCTCACAAGCAAACCAATCTTTTATTCCAGACACGATGATACTTCAAATTGGTATGTGGTACTTAAAGTACCACGAAGAGGAGTTTATGAGTGTGACACTAATGGGAATGATTGCATACCATATGCTCCATTAGATGTCTCCAATCTTAATCTTGATGATGAAGATTTTGAAAGAAAGGACTATGAGGTCTTGGATGAATTGGTAATTGTTGCAATGATGATGTTGTTTATTATTTTATGTTTCATGAGATAGATTTGAATACTAATACTAATTTTTAATTTTATTTTCAGAGTCAACCATCATAAATCATGAGTGGTGTCGAGGTAAGCATCCTTTTTGTATATATTTTCTGTCATGTGTATGTTTATCATTTTGGTCATATTTTTTAAGCATAACTGTTGCAAACATTTTTCTATGTGAAGCCTTCAAAAAAGAGAGCAAGGTTTACAAAAAAGCAACAAATAATTGCAGCAGCCGCAACCATTCAAGATGAGAATTAACCTAAAGGAATATCAAATGGAGATTCTAATTCTCCAACCACTTATTTACCAGAAGTTCAATCCCCCCAAAATCCAAAGGCTTCAAACTTAAAACCCAGAGGAAAGGCAAAAGTTTTATATTTTACCAAAGGAAAAGGAAAGGGGACCCGTCTTGAAGTCGAGTTCAATGAAATAGGCCAACCGTTTAGAGAGAATGCAGCAAAATTTTCTTCTTTTCTTGGAATCACAGCTAGAGAGTTAATACCAGTGACACTTGACAATTGGAGCGATCTTACTGATGAGTTTATCACGCAAATATGGGAGCACATTATGGTAGTATTTTCTATAAGTATCAAATTTACATTTTGTTAGATATATTTCTAATACAATTGTTCATTTTATTTTGTAGCAAAAGTTTAGTTTTGCTGAATGTTATAAAAAGTATACATTTGGAAAGCTAAGAAAACATTGGAGGGATTACCGGAGTTCGCTGGTAAATAAAGTGATGGACCAAGCCAAGTTGGTTGGCCTGAAACGTGCTGCTACCCTCTTGAAACCTGACAGTGTAGAATCCATGGAAGTTTGGCAAGCTTTTATCAAAAAATGGACCAATCCACAACATTTGGTGAGTCCTTAATTTATACAATGGAAGTACTACATTAATTGATTTTATTATATAAAAATAATGCACTAATTTGTGTCTTATGTATTGCAGTAATCCAAATACTGCATTTATTGTAAATAATGCTGTTTTTTTACTTATACTGCTATTTTTTTTTTGCATATATCCTTGAATTGTGAATATTTTGTAGGCGTTAAATAAAAAGTATAAAGAAATGCGAGCGAAACAAACTCTAGTGCACAGAACGAGTCGTAAAGGATTTGCACGTCTAGAGGATGAGATGGTAAGGCAAATTATTGAATCTCTATTGGTGATCACTTAATTTGTTGATATGACAAATAAAATTTTCTTTTGTAGAGACAAGAAAGTGAGACACCGGATTCAATATCAAGGTCTGACGTTTGGATTCGTAGGTATGAAGCAAGAAAGAAGAATAATGATGATGAAGAAGAAGTTGAGGATCATGAAATAGTGGTATGTATACTTCATTTTTCTGTTGCATAGACTGCTGTCTTTGAAGCTTATTGGAAATGGCATATTAAGCTTGAACTTGATTTCACAGTATTTTGCCTGCTTGCTACTTGAACCTATTTGCAGGCCACTTCTTTGCCTGTCAGTGAACACTCTACCAACACATTTATCAAGCTTTCTAATCTTTCATCAATTCTGCAACATACCTACAGATTAGCTTATCTTCTAGGATATTATTTATTATGATAAGCTCTCTCATGCAGTAGTTATATGTGTGGTAGTCGCTACCAGGTCAACTTTCAATAGTGGAAAATTTCAAATATTATGAGTAAATGAAAAACTATTTGTAATATGGAAAAGCAACTTAGAATGTGTTTGTTACAAAAAATAAGGAACTGACAAGTGCAGATAGCAGACCACATTCATTAAGATATCAAACTTGAAGATGTCTGTAAGTGGGAAGACTGTAACAGGAGCGAGAGAAACTTTGCATCAAGTTACCTGGCTTATAACAGTTGAATCAAGTTTTTCTTTTGGTCCATTGGTGCACACATCCAAAAGATTAAAACTACAAAAACAACAAGAAGCATTTTGAGCATACTGCAAAAATGCATTCCAGTTTCAATATGCACAAGAGTATTGATTAGATGATATCAGAAATCAATCGACAGTACAACGGTAATGTAAACAGCAGCTTACCCAAGTATATTATTTGCTTTCTCAAATAATTCAGCAGCAGCCTGCACGCCCTGGGCTTCCTTCCCCATTCCCAAAGTTTGTGCACCCTGAGGTTCAAAATATAACTTATATGATATATCAGCTTAAATTACTAATCTATGGAGTTTTGGAAATGTGATGTAAATGTCTGAGCAAATCTGTGCATGTGTATTTTAAGTGTCTGGTTCACTAAACAAGTTGTCTTTAATATAAATAGAAGAAAAAAATGAACTTTGCTAATACAATAAGCCTTGACATTATTCATGTAATTGTAAAGTGCAATTTACAATACAAGATAAACTTCTCATGAATTGTTGACTTAAAGTAGACTTGGGCTGTCACATAACTGTCTTCAACTAGCAAATGGTGCCCTTAAGTGCAAAAGTCTCGTATCAAAAAGAAAAGAAAGAAATTGAATTATCTTAGGTGATCTGGTTACACTATGATAGCAATAATGAAGCCTCAGTTCCAAATCTTGAAATTTGACTAATTCCTTTTCTGAAAGTTCCCTTTTCTATTCCCAATCAAACTTGATTGTAAATTTCATGTCTGTCAGTGAACACTCTACCAAGTACCCTGATAAATGTGTTGCTAGAGTGACATAACTCAACACTCTTACTTGATATTTTGAGCATATAGCTGTCTCTCAGCTATCGGTTTATTATATGGAGATACAGTAAAATTGGCACATGATTCTTTATTTCTACATGTACACAACAGTATAGGGGAGAGGGAGTTGAGTCCCTGTTGCATAGCAACAAGGCAATGGGAAGGTAGGCAGGGGCAGCAGGATTCTGTCTTGCTTGTGGGCTAGGTACTACTGTGCATTGCACAACAGAGAGGTAGCAGGGCTACCTAGCCCTGGGTGTAACAACACCTGTGCATTTGGATGGGGAATGCAGGCCCATTCCAGCATACGAATGCAGTGAACAGCAGGCTGGTTTGGAGAAAACCTGCAGGCAGCCTTGGCTTGGCCTGGTCTGCTGCAGGGCAGGGTAGGACTGCAGATGGGGGAGAGAGGTAAGCAGGTGTAGCCAGTACACAGGGGGAGGGGCAGTGAGGCCTACACACAGGCAGATGTGAAGGCACTGGGCTGTTTACACAAGTATGCAAGTGTTTCCACTGCACAGGACAGCAGGGGTTCCTGCCCTCCTGTTGACACAGGGGTCTCTTCCTGTGAGATAGTGAGAGATGAGTGTGTGCGTGTGCAATGACCTATGTGCAATTGTGTGATAGTGTGCATATGCACATGTTAATTGTGTGTGTATTACCTAATATATTGTGTGGGTGTGTATTTACCTATAGCCATGTATGTGTGTATGCATTGTATATATTGTAGAGAATATGATGGATAGGTAGGAGGTTGTGCAGGTGTGATTGAGAGGGTTTCATGTGCAGACATTAGTGTGTGTACCAGTTCATGTGTGTGCGAGTGTTGGTTTATCTGCAGCAGTTTAGAGGGTTAAACATGTGTCTGTGTAGAGAGGGATATAGGGATAGGCAGCAGCAAATGAAGAGAGGCAGCAGTAGGTAATAAGAAGAGGGGAGAGCAGTGTGCACTTGCGTACTGCAGGCAGCGGTAAATACTGCTTGTTTGTAAAAGAAGCAAGGCTTGTCTTGCCAAAGACATGCAGCAGCAGCATGCTAAATAGGTCTCCGCTCTTTGCAAATGAGTGAGTAGAGGTCAGTAGCAGTAGCAATAGGATGAGAAGCATGGGCGTGTGAGTGCTTGTATGTGTGTGTAATGTGTGGGTGTGTGCTTGTGACAGATGAAGAGGTAGGCTCGGGTTTATTCTGCTTGTATGTCTGTGACACATGATTCTTTACTTGCTCTATTGTAATACAGCAACAGGTCAAAAAATACAAAGCACAAGAAAATGGTTCGTCTTTTAGAGATGATGCTGTTGCAAAGGTACTCGGTCCGGATCTACGAGGACGAGTAAGAGGGCTTGGATATGGAGCAGCTCCGTCAAAGTTGGAGGGACAAACACAAATGAGGGACAAAGTTAATAAATTAGAAAATGAACTTCTGGCCTTGAAAAATCAAATGAATAATTTTATTGCAATGGCCGAAAAAGGAGGAAATAATTCGGTAAGTACCTCAATATATTTGCTTTTAAATATTGTGACTCTTTTGTATTTATATATTAAGCTTAACATATATTAATTACAGCAGAAAGATAATGTAAGTGGTCAACATTCTATCAATAACATGACACAAAGCAAAAGGAACGAAACAAGTCCAATTCTGAATTCTGTTCATGAGACGACACAAAGCAAGAAGAAAGAACATGTAGTTCTTCGCAATTCCAATCAGGAGGGCTCAAAATGTAAATTGCTAAGTTGGTTAGACAAAAATACAGTTGTTGCCACCGGTGAAATTCTATTAAGGGATCCTAAATCACTAGTACATCATGTGCCGCTTGGTGCTGAATGTTGGAAAGTTTCTGTGCGACATGTAGTAGAGGGTAATGAGGGAGTGACTCTCTATCGACCAACGCGTGAAGCTTTTCTTTTGAATGAAGCACTTGGAAGCATAATTGCATGGCCGATCAATTACATCATAACTTGTTAGAAAATGGAAGGTAATTTCTATCTAAATACTCCTTTTTTGCTTCTTTTGTTATATGAAATACAATTCGTGACTGTTGAAAGAAGGTATTCTATTAGCTTTTTTCTTGCTTCAACTCCTGTGCCTTACAATCTTTATTAGTACTCGAGTCTCTTTCTATTAGTTCACATTCAAAATCATATGAAATAGTACTGCCTTAAAATATTTATTATGTTAATATTGTTTTTATTTGAACAAGTCAACATATTCTTTGTTGGATATTATAACGCATCCCCATCTTTAATGTGTTAATATTGTTTTTTATTTTAATTCAGATAAAGCTTAAAGAAGAGGGGAGGCATGCTTCTAGAAAATGAGTTATTCTGCGATTAAAGACTTTTATCTTTGAAGGTTTTGAAGTGTCCAGCTATAGTGAGAAAGTGATTTTACTTTTGTAGCAAGACAATGACTTTTGCTTTTGTAGTAAGACCATACTTTTTTTTTAGCTTAAAGGCTTTTGGATTAAGTCTTGTAGTAAGAAAATGACTTGATATTGGAAATCTAGTTTAAACAATTTTGCTTTGTGTTAAGATTCTAGCATATTGCTTCATTTTATTAATGTTTATGTATTTAGTCCAACTTGTGTGGGAAGTAAATACTCTCAATAGATGTGTAGATGTACAGATGTGCAAATGTGCAATTAGTTTGATTTCTGTTGGAAATACTGTGAGAACTATATTATTGTCATATTTGATTTTGGTTGATTAATTTATATTTGTAGCTATTCAAATTTGGATATTAAAAAAAATCATTATCACGGCACGCGTTGTGAGCCACAAAAATGAAACTCATTAACCCTTTAACAGCTCTCATTTTGAGTCATAAACATATAGCTTTTACGACCTGCTTTGCAGGGCCTTTAAAGTGAGATTTGTATGTTTCGTTTTGAGTATTTACGGCTTACTATGTGTCCCATAAATTGAATACTTTAATGGCCATCACTTCGAGTCGTAAAACATTAGTATTTACAGCCTACATTATGGGCCATAAATATGATCCGAAGTTTTCCAGCAACTTCATTTACGGCGTGTATTTACCTTCGTTACGGCCTATTTTCGTACGCCGTAAATACTCATACCCTTTTACGGCTGGAGCTTTTACGGCATGACCCTGTGAGCCGTAAATTTAGTTTTACGGCACATATTGCGAGCCGTAAAAGACGATATTTGGTGTAGTTAAATGTATACCAAATTTCAACTGTCCTTGTTTTAACCATAACTCTTGTAAGAGTATAGTGTCCGTCCAAAAGAATGGGTATGTATATCTGAATCAGGATTAATTAGGTAAAACAAATTAGTAAATTTTCAAAAAATTAGGATTAATATTTAAACAAAAATACATTAATACCTTGTTACAAATGCTTAAAGATCCCATGTAATCCTGGAAATATTTGCACTTCTTCCATATTTCATGAAACTTTTTGTCAGATGGAGGTAACATTGCTTTCTACATACACATCAATTAATACATTACGAAGGACAAACAAACGAGAAAATTGTTAATGCATATGCATTGAAGAATAAAATGCTCACTCACCGTTATCCTTATTGGTAAAAACCATACATTAGCTTTATTGGATGTTCTTTTTCGTTCCTCCGCGGTGAGAAAAGCAGAGACAAGGGTTACAATCTGAATAAATCATTAAAAATGTCAGCGATGGAATCAAAGTAAACATAGATGGCATCTAAAAAAAATATACTATCTATACATACCGCATCTTTAATTCTCGTTAAAGGAGCTAAGGACTTCATCTCATCCCGAAACACATAGATTTTGTTGCAAGATGATATTATTTCACTAAGAAAAAAATGAATAAATTAGAAGAAAAAATGTTGGAATTAAATCAAAACTCATATTACTTACTCTTCAGGTCTATCATCCGTAAAAATGTAGTCGTAATAACTCGAATAACCACTAGTACACTTGCTAGGCTTCGAGGTTGAAGTTTTTGTTAAACTTTTCAATGGCGTGACCGGATCTAAATTTCCACGTATTCTTTTCGAAGAACTGGTAAAGTCAGTTTCTTCTGTAGGACACAATACGACAATTCGGTCCATTACTTTATCATGATTCGGTAGCAGCACGTCCTCCTCATCGGAAGGTTCAACGGAAACCCCCTCCATATTATTAAATACTCCAGATGATGATGCCTTCTTCAAAGCTGAAGATTCTTCAATCTTATCCAAATGTCGAGATATATTCATTTGTTCAATTTCTATTGAACCAAGCTTAGAATTGATCGATACAATTTGAGCTGAAATCGTCGACAGTAGTTCTTCAAACCTTCGCAAGATATACGGAATAAAGGTTTCATTTGGAGCTGGAAACCAATCTTCTACGTCTTCTATATTTTCTACTACACAAGTAGGCATTTTTCACAGTACTACAAAATGAAATAAGAAAACTATTCTATGTATTTCAGAATAAATAATAGTTGAAACACGAAAACTATTGTATATATAGCAAGAGAAAAGTACAAAAAGTGAGGAAGATGGAAAGATAAATAAATTTTGAGACTAGCAAAAAATCTACTAGCCGTTTGATTGAGGAGGGATCGAGGAAATTTGTACTAGCCGTTTGAAAAGTACGAAGGTAATCATGATTAACAATTTGAGAAAATCTATAAGATGTTTAAGTTCGTCGCGAACCGGAACTTCTTCTTCTTTCCTTTTTCATCTCCGTTTCTTCTTCCACCACCACCACCATGGCCTGTAGCTTTATAACCAAAATATTAAATTGTTAGATGAAACAAAAAACAAGTTACGGAAAGATTAGTTAATCAAAATCAAACATAACACATTTTCATAGAAAACATGAGATTAAAGATGAAAATGTTACAGAAATAATGCCACAATTTTACAACAACTAAGCAGTCTCTGCTAAACAATAAATAAAATTAGTGATTGTGTCCTCTTTGGATTTAATTTACACAAAGAAGAGATTTGAGAGAACGAGCTTTTATCGGCTTCCTTCCACTCTTCCCTTACTATTATCCACATTGGCTGCAGGAACTTCGTCCATATCGTCGTCGGTGTCATCATCTAGATCGCCAGCAGCGGTGGTACTACCAAAATATAGTAAATTAGCGACGGACTATTAGCGACGGAAATTTTCAGTCGGCGTTAGCGACGACTTCGTGGCCGCTCACCGACGGATTACCGACCACACGCCTTTAAATTTTTTATTTTAATTTTAGGGGAAGAAAGGTCGTACATCCGTCGCTAGGGTGTCAGAGATATAGCGATGGATCGATAGACGTCGCTACGTAGTCGATTATTTGGCGGGAATTATGTCGAGAATTGGCGGGATATTTCTTCGACTACGTAGCGACGAATATTCAGTCGGCATGTATCAAATATAGCGACTACCGGGCGACGGATTATATGACGTCGCAATTTCGTCGCTAAATATACGTTCCAGACTTAAATTAAAATGGGGGGGGAACTTTTCGCCTTCCCCCCAAATTCACTCTCTCTCCTCTCTCTCTCTCTCTCTCTCTCTCGATCTCTCTCTCTCTCTGTCGCGGTGTCGACTACGGGGCAGCGGGGGCGGCGGGCTTGGGTACATTCGGGAGCTGGGCGGCTGGCTTGGGGCGGTGGCGTCGGGGGCTTGGTGGCGGGCTTAGGGCGGGGGCGTTGGGGGCTTGGTGGCTGGCTTGGGGCGGGGGCGTCGGGGGCTGGGCGGTGGGCTTGGAGCGGGGGCGTCGGGGGCTGGACGGCGGGCTTGGGGCGGGGGCGTTGGGGGCTGGGCGGCGGGCTTGGGGTGGGGGCATCGGGGGCTGGGCGGCGGGCTTGGGGCGGGGGCGTCGGGGGCTGGGCGGCGGGCTTGGGGTGGGGGCGTCGGGGGCTGGACGGCGGGCTTTGGTCGGGGGCGACAGGGGGCTTTGCTTCTCAAATTCATCTGAGTTTATATATTGGCTAAATAATGTGTTATCCATATTGGGTGTTATCCATTAGTTTGGTGATGTTTGGATTAGTAAATGTGAATATGGAGGTTGGGTTCATGGTGCATATATTCACTGTGTTAAGGAGTGCGAGTTCTTCATCTGCATAAGTCACTGAATATAGATGTATATATCTATACATCTAACTGTAATATATCTATACATCTAACTATGATATACATATATATGTGTATGTGTCCTTTAGAGAGTGAGGAATGAAGGCAGGCCTAGCATGCCTATTAGCATGCAGGACGGCTTGGGGTGTAATGTGTGAGTGTAGACATGGTAGGAATTATAGATAATTAATTCTAGTGTGACTAGACTAAGATATTTAGGGCTTGCTAGATAGTAAGGACACTCTAGTATCCTAACCAAGTCAATTTTAGACTAGATATTTAGGATATAGCTCCCATATCCTAGTAGTGGACTCTTGCAATTTAGAAATAGATAGATTGACTCAGTTTCATTAATTGACCTATAATGACTCTAAAACTTGATTTGCTGCTGCAAGCATACAACACCACAAAAATATTTAAAAACTCGTCAAGTTGAACTGTGTATAACATGCTCGACGCTTAAGAGGAATCATTTCGACTTAGTGGACAATCGAAGAATCGGTATTGGACTATCGGTATCGGTATCGGTATCGAACTATCGGACTATCGGTATCGAACTATCGGTATCGCTAGCGGACTATCATACTATCGCACTATCGGTATCGGTATCGCACTATCGGTATCGGACTATCAGTATCGGTATCACACTATCGGCATCGGTATCGAACTATCGGTATCGAACTCGATATCAAGCTATCGGTATCGAACTATTAGTAACAACTGTACTTAGATATTTCTCTTCTCGAGCTAGAATACCAGCGGATCTACCAGTTACATGATTATATACTAATTCTGTTTAGTTTGTCTTTCTATACAGATTTTTACATCGAATCTGTGATGGATCGTTATTTCGTTGATCGTACATGGATGTACAAACGACAACACGAGAGCAGAATATGTGTGAGTGACGATTTTCAGGCAGGCGTGGAAGTGTTTTTTAAGTATGCCATGAGCAAAGCTCGGTTTATGGATGGTAACAAAATCAAGTGTCCATGTCGTAATTGTCGCAATAGACGTTACGAAGAAGTGGTGTGTGTTAGAGATCATTTGACCCGTAAGGGTTTCGTACGTGATTACGGCCTGTGGTCATCGCAAGGTGAACTATATGCGGAAAGACAGGTTGCGAATGCTGCTACTTATGCTTTTGATGATAATGCTGCAGCGGATTTTGTCGTCGATGACGACGAATGCTCCGTTGATTATGGAGGCGTGCAGAACCTTGCACGAGATATAGTGTACGATGCAGCAGGGCCTAATTTTGATTCGGAGGATGCTAATCCCGAGGCGAAGAAGTTCTATGATATGTTTCAGGATGCTGAAACTTTTTTATATCCTGGTTGTGAGCCACATTCCGTACTGTCAGTGACGATGCGGTTGTTGAACATAAAGTCCGATTTTAACTTGCCACAAACTTGCTATGATCGGATTACACAACTAATGAAGGAGGTGTTACCGAAGGAATCAAAAGAGCTTCCAAAAAATTTCTACAAGTCGAAGATGATGGTCCGACAACTGGGACTGGGGTACGACAAGATAGATTGTTGTCGCAACGGATGCATGTTGTACTACAAGGAGAATTATGTCAAAACACACGGCTTAGAAAATTATGACATGTTAGTCTTCCGACACCGCGGTAACTTGGTTGTCACATTAAGGGTCTTTGACAAGGTGACATGTTGAGAAAAGATATATCCTTATAGTTCTCCTACGGATGTTGAAAAAAAACTCTGTACTTCCTCCGGGTCATGCCGCCAGCTGTGCTGCTTCCCCCTCCTCTTTCTGCCCACTTCTTCTTTCCCGACTCTACACTTGAGCTGGATATCATATGTGGCTGAGAGAGTCAAATAAAAAGAAGGGAAGTAGGGAGGAGCAGATGGGTTCAGAGCCATGGTAGAGGAGAGGAGAAGGAAAATGCTTGATCAGAACTTGAGGTGGAAAAGTTGTGACGTTGATAGCGTGAGAGAGGGAGAGGATGAATAGAGGGAGGGAAGTGGCTGCATGCCTTTGGCTCACTCGAGCGGTATTTGTCCCTCTACCCTCATCCCTCGGCAATGATAATACGACAACCTATCACTATATCTTATATAGTAGTAGACGATGTCTTTGTATTACATTATGTGAGTTCATCTTGATTCTATTATATCCTTCAGATACTTGATACGATAAGAACATATACTACACCATATGTACAGAACATAGATGATTCACACTAATGTATGCTAAAATGAATTTTGGGTTGTATTCTGAGCCATTCGTTCCCATACTTGGCAATTCAGCCATTCGACTGGCGAGGCAGAAACTATGTATCCGGAGATAAAGTTGACTGTCCTCCGACCCTCATCCCTCGGCAATGATGATACGACAACCTATCACTATATCTTATATAGTAGTAGATGATGTCTTAGTATTACATTATGTGAGTTTATCTTGATTCTGTTATATCCTTCAGATACTAGATACGATAAGAACATATACTACACCATATGTACAGAACATAGATGATTCATACTAATGTATGCTAGAATGAATTTTGGGTTGTGTTCTGAGCCATTCGTTCCCATACTTGGTAATTAAGCCATTCGACTGGCGAGGCAGAAACTATGTATCCGTAGATAAAGTTGACTGTCCTCCGACCCTCATTCCTCGGCAATGATGATACGACAACCTGTCACTATATCTTATATAGTAGTAGATGATGTCTTAGTATTACATTATGTGAGTTCATCTTGATTCTATTATATCCTTCAGATACTAGATACGATAAGAACATATACTACACCATATGTACAGAACATAGATGATTCACACTAATGTATGCTAGAATGAATTTTGGGTTGTGTTCTGAGCCATTCGTTCCCATACTTGGCAATTAAGCCATTCGACTGGCGAGGCAGAAACTATGTATCCGTAGATAAAGTTGACTGTCCTCCGACCCTCATCCCTCGGCAATGATGATACGACAACCTATCACTATATCTTATATAGTAGTAGATGATGTCTTAGTATTACATTATGTGAGTTCATCTTGATTCTGTTATATCCTTCAGATACTAGATACGATAAGAACATATACTACACCATATGTACAGAACATAGATGATTCACACTAATGTATGCTAGAATGAATTTTGGGTTGTGTTCTGAGCCATTCGTTCCCATACTTGGCAATTAAGCCATTCGACTGGCGAGAAAGAAAATATGTATCTGTAGATAAAGTTGACTGTCCTCCGACCCTCATCCCTCGGCAATGATGATACGACAACCTATCACTATATCTTATATAGTAGTAGATGATGTCTTAGTATTACATTATGTGAGTTCATCTTGATTCTGTTATATCCTTCAGATACTAGATACGATAAGAACATATACTACACCATATATACAGAACATAGATGATTCACACTAATGTATGCTAGAATAAATTTTAGGTTGTATTCTGAGCCATTCGTTCCCATACTTGGCAATTAAGCATGTGAAATAGAACTGATTATATTTAGTTTGTCTTACGATACAGATTTTCACATCCAAATTGAAATAGATCGTTACTTCGTTGATCGTACATGGATGTACTAGCAGATCAACCTCCTGGACCATAGGTACTTATAAGTATTAACCGTATCGGATTAGTATCGATCTATTGTTTTGGTATGGGCCGTATCGGTTGGTATTGGTCTTAGCGAATTGGTATCGTCCTATCCGATATGTATCGGCCGTATAGCTAGGATTAATATTAGCCTTATCGATTTGGTATTAGTCATATCTGATAGGTATCGGCCGTGTTGGATTATTATATACCATTTTGGATTAGTATCGTGCAAGGTTTAGTAACAACTGTACTTGGATTTCTCTCTTCTAGAGCTAGATTACCTTGGATTTCTCTCTTCTAGTTGTACAGTTGTTACTAAACCTTCCACGATACTAATCCAAAATGGTTTATACTAATCCAACACGGCCGATACCTATCGGATATGACCGATACCAAATCGATAAGGCCAATATGATTCCTAACTATTCAGCCGATACATGTACATATCGGATATAGGACGATACCAATTTGTTAAGGCCAATACCAATATGATACGTCCTATACCAAACCGATAGACCGATACTAATCTGATACACTAGATACTAAGTACATCCGGCCTATACCAGCGGATCCACCAATTACTGCACGATAGGCCCAACGACTCCTGTTACATCCGGTTATTGGTGAGTACATGATTATATATTAATTCTGTTAGTCTTGTGATACAGATTTTTACTCTCTCATGCTACCAACGTCATAACTTTTCTAATGCTGCTCCCTCTAATGATGATGAACGCAAAAAACCAACGTCACAACTTTTATAATTTGAGTAAATTTCTTTACCCTATATGAAAATTTCTGTTGTCAGAAAGATGGCTCCTAGGACTCGTCGAGGTGGTGCTGCTAGTCGAGGAAGGGGTCGAAGCAAGAAACCCTTGGAGGTCGATACGGAGTTGCTCCCAAGCTTGAAGTTAAGGGGTCGAGGCAAGAAACCCTCTAATGATGATGAACGCAAAAAACCAACGTCGTCAAACAAGAGCCGGTGACTGTTAAGGAGAAGGTGTTACCAAAGGTCGACGTCAAGGAAGAACCGATGACCATCAGGAAAGAGATTGCTCCCAAGCTTGAAGTTAAGGAGGAGCCACCGTCAGAGAGTAGTAGCATCGGGACCGACCCTCCTGTTCCTACAGAAGACCTCAACCAGATTGAGCCTTCGTATGCAAAGTGGCTGATAGAATGGTACTTTCCTCAACGCAACTATGATCCCTGGCTGTGAGGATTCATCGTCTGACTTATGGTCTTTGTTGAGGCCAAAGTCGATTTTTCTATGTATTTTGGAATATTTGTGGAAATTTTGGAATATTTGTGGAAATTTTGGAATATTTGTGGGAATTTTGGAATATTTGTGCTATGATCGGATTATAACGACGGATATTAGGTTACTCTTCAGGATAATTGATGTCTATTTTATATTAATTTGGTTTGGTCTATATGATTCTTGGATAATTGGTGTGCATTAAATTCGTATGTGCATATTTGGTCTATGTGATTCTTGGATAATTGGTGTGCATTATATATTTGGTCTATGTGATTGGTGGATAATTGGTGTGCATTATATATTGGTTTGGTTTATGCATATTTTTGCGAACAGGGAAAGCTCTGTAATTTTTTTTTCAAAATATTCTCAGTTAGCGACGGACTAGTGACCGTTGAGCGACGGATATTACCAGTTTCCGACTACTGTCCGACGGCTAATCCGTCGCTAAATGGAGATTTGAAAATGTTTCCAGGTAGCGACGGGTAGTCGACGGAATATCCGTCGGCACAGTTCTGATGGTATATAGTTCGACGGAATAGCGACGACTTTTCCGTCGCTCTTGTTCTGGAAATACCAAGAAGTTCCAGAACATGGTCGACGGAAAAGTAGTCCTTATTCCGTCGCTAAACCGTCTTTTGTTAGCGACAGTTGTCGAAGGAATAGCGACGACTCATCCGTCGCTATGGTGCTGATAATGCCTGCCTCTTCCAGAACCTGGTCGACGGATTTTTCGTCAGCAAACCGTCGCTAATCCGTCCTTTGTTATCGACGGCGGTCGACGGATTAGCGACGGAACGATACACTCTGATACGCTATTACGATGGTTTACCGACGGAACTTAACGTCGCTATTGTCTAAACAGTTCAGTATTTAATACTTGAAAGGGACGACAGTCCGTCGAAAAGTAGTCGCTTATGCTTCGTATTGTGAAGTCGAAAGGCCGTCACTAGTCCGTCGCTTGACGACTACGTAGCGACGGACCATTATTAGCGACGAGCTGATTGCCGACGGATTTTTTTGGCCAAAACCCGTCAGTGATCGGTCGCTAATAGAAATTTCCGTCGGACTGGCGACGGATCTGGCCGTTGCTAAATAGACAAATTTTGGTAGTGTGGTGTCATCGTCTACATCGCCTACAGACCTGGACACACTGTGTCTTTCCTTTCCGGCCGACACATAATTATTGTTATATATACGTAGTTGCACAAAATATTAAATTACATGGACGACAGAGAAAGTAAATATGAGTTAATTTAGGGTGTTCATTAAAAAATTGCATTAAAGAATGACCGGCTATAGCAGGTTAATAAGAGGTTAAAAGTCAAAAACAGCATTAAATAATGTCTCCTGCATTATTTAATCTGAATTTTTCTGAACCGTTAGATGAACATCCAACGGTTCAGATTTGGGATGTATCGATACATCCCAAAAGGGTGGATGTATTGTAGAATTTTCCTATATATATATATATATGTATATATATATATATATATATATATATATATATATATATATATATATATATATATATATATATATATATAAATATATATATATATATATATATTTTATCTACCACTTTATTCATTCATTTAGCAAAACAGTAGGGGTTACAAAATCCAAAATGAACTACAAAAACAAAACTAATGCCGACATTTGATCGTAGCCTTGGAAATTTGCCGAAAGATCTCCTTCTCCATAGCCTCCTTCGAGTATGTGTAACCCTCATAACGCCATTTGTTGCAGTTTTTCCACAATACCCATATTACAGCTCCCACCCCGATCTGTCGTCTGTGGAGTTGCTTCCCACGCCACTATTGCTGCAGACATTGCCTCAAACATGAGCTTCTTCCCCGAATCTGGAAAGTAGCCTGCAATACGTCCAGGTCGCCCTAGCCAGCTCACCCTCATGCAGTATATGCTCCATCGTTTCTCCCGAGCTATGCAAGCAACAATGGCATTTAGATGCCAAGCTATATCCCATCTTCATGATGTTTTCATCTGTAGGAAGCTTACAATGCAGCACTCTCCACAAAAGAATTGACCACTTGTAGGGTATACAAGTACCCCAAATATGTATGAAAGCAGGATTCAGCTGCCATCTCCTTCGAGCAATATCCCAAGCAGACGAAAGTGTAAACTTTCCCGACACCCTGCGCCAATGAAGCCCCTGATCATCGAGTAATATGAACTGTTCCGCCAACCCGCGCCCTACAAGCAATCTCTTCCAAACATAAGATGAATTCGACGTAACCACAGCATCAAACGGGCTCACCTGAGTACAGTATTTGGCCTTAAAATACTGAATCCATAGGTTATCCTGTGAGCGAAATTTCCACCATAATTTAATAGCAAAAGCTTGCATAATATCCTCCAAACGCTTCACACCCAAGCCACCCTCTGACTTTGTCCTGGCTATCAAGTCCCATCCCATCCATTTTCTCTTTGGAGCCCCATTGCAAGAACCCCAAAAGAAAGAACTAAACATGGCCTTAATGCGATTGAGTACTGAAATAGGGGGATCGCATGCCGCCAGTGTATAAACAGGAATAGAAGTGGGAACTGATTTAAGCAAAATCAATTTACCTCCTGGCGACAAAATCTTATTATGACAACCTTCAATCCTGGCCCGTATCCTACCAAGAAGATCCTCGAACATAGCAGTATTCCTGCGCCCTGCAGCCAGTGGACAGCCCAAATAAGTAAAAGGGGGGTGGCCAATCTCGTACCCAGTTCGCTCCGACAGCTCCTCAATTCGATTAGGATCTGTCTTGTCCGAAACATAAAGCTTAGTCTTGGCCACATTGTTTGGCCATAGACTGCTTCATATCTTGCCAATGTAGCCTGGACTAAAGCAATAGAGCGATAGTCCCCTGCAGAGAATAACAACACGTCGTCAGCATAGGACAAGTGCGTAATAGGCATACACCCTCTACGCGAAATAAAAGGAGTGAAACCATCTGTGTTAGGTAGTTGCTTCAGATTTCTTGACAATGCCTCAGCTGCGATAATGAATAATGCTGGTGAGATCGGGTCCCCCTGTCTCACTCCTCTGAAAGACTGGAAATATCCAGCAGATTCCCCATTGATCAAAGGGGAAAACCAGACATTGTTCTGGAGACGCAGCATCATGTCGACCCATTTATTGTGAAACCCGAACCTGCACAGTATTTTGAGAAGGAACCTCCAATCAACACGATCATAAGCCTTCATCATATCCAGCTTTATAGCAATGTTTCCTCCCCAATGCTTCTTGTTAAGCTTAGCCACAATCTCTTGAGCCAAAACAATATTGTCTACAATTTCACGACCTTTAACAAAACCGCTATGTTCAGGGGATATTAACTTAGGAAGAAATGGAGCCAGTCTGGAAGCAAGAGTCTTAGAAATGATTTTGTTAAGAATAGAGCAGAGACTAATAGGTCTATAATCAGAGAAGTACTTCGGCTGTTTGATCTTAGGAAGCAAGACCAGAGATGTATTCGTAATGTCTCGAGGAAGGGAGAAGCCATCAACAAACATACCGATAGCCTCTGTAATGTCATCTCCAATAATATCCCAGCTAGTAAGGAAGAATTGCACGCTAAAACCATCTGGACCTGAGGCACTATTCTTGTCGAGAGATTTCATAGTCTCAAACAACTCCTGCTTCGACGGGGGTGCAATGAGGCAATCATTATCCGCATCATCTATCAATCTAGGGATCACTGATAGAAACTCGTCGTCATCCGTGATATCACCCCTCTGGTATAACGACGAGAAATAATCCACAGCAGCTGATTTGATAAGGGACTTATCGGACAGAGGAACTTCGTCATGAGTGAGGATAGAATGAATCCGAATGGACTTCTTCTTATAGTTGACACACTCATGAAATTAAGCAGTGTTCTTATCCCCATCTAAATCCCATTTCATTCTAGATTTTTGACGCCAGTAATCCTCCTCAATCTTGATCCGTTGCTTGAGCAATGCTGTTTGCCGCGACAGGGCAATTCTATTCTCCTCAGAGGGATTAGCTTCAAACGTCCATTCTGCGGCCAGAACCTTGTCCTCTGCCTCCTTGACTGCTTGGAATAGATCACCAAATGTGGCTCTACTCCATCGAGATAACACAGACCGGCATGCCTCCATCCGACGAGCAACCCTGGTGATACCATGATGATGATCTACCGAGAGCCACACATCCCTGATCAGCTGCAGATAATCTTCATGTTTTGTCCAAAAATCCAGAAATCGAAACGGTTTTCGAACATTACGCTGTTGATCAAGGAGACGAACAAGAATAGAAGCATGGTCGGACTCTGCTCGGTTCAAATGATCTTCCACGAAACACGGGGCAAGCTGATGCCAAGAACTATCCATGAACACCCTGTCTAACTGCGAAGCCCTCCTATCAGCACTATCCGACTTGACCCAAGTGAAGGAGCTCCCTGAAAATGGCAATTCGGAAACACCTACGGCTAATTGAAAGTTGGCAAATTCCTGCATGCAAACTGCGTCTGCCCTTCTGCCACCCACCTTCTCCTCCACTCATAAAACTGCGTTAAAATCTCCCCCGACGATCCAAGGAAGCCTCTGCATACTATGAGTGTGGAGCAATCTGTCCCAAAGAAGCCTACGACCTTCCTTCTTGTTATCCCCGTGCACAACCGAGATTAATGTCTCCACCGGTAGTAAAGGATCTACCAACCGGATCGACACCGCCTGGTCGAACTCGTCAACTAGGGCGATGTCACACGGATCTTTAGACATAACCCAAATATTACCTCTAGCATTCGCCAAGGCATAAGAGAACCCTAGTTTAAGCCGAAAGCGGAGAAGCTGCTCTCGGTCTACTTTAGGCTCAATAATGGCAACAAAGTGAACTTTATGCAGTCTAATGATACTTTTAAGTCTTTTAAGAGTCATAGAGTTAGCGATACCTCGGACATTCCAAATCAAGATATTATACATGATGGGTGGAAAGGGTTTGGTTACCAGCTTGTGCTTTGTTTGCAGCCGACCGAGTGACTCGATCAGATGGTTCCACCTGTTTCTTCCCTTTCTGCCGCTTAGAAGTTTCTGTTGTATGCTGCGTCTCGAGCTGGATCGGGTCCGAAGGCGTGACAGTGCCTCCTTCTGGATCTCCTTCTTCTTCTTCTTCTTCATTATCCGATGGCAAAACTTCCTCCAGCGAGTCGGCAGCTACTTCGTCCCCTTGATCCTGTAGTTCCTCTTCTTCAGCAATATCTGCCCAGCTACTTCGCCTGCGACGAAATTTGCCTTCCTCCATATGTCCTTGCGACATCAAACTGTTGTCGGTAGTGGCATGCGCAGAGACCCCCGTCGTCATGTCATCCGCAGACGGGGGGGTGTCCTGAGCTCCAATTGGGCCAGGTGGAATAGAATTTATGGCATCTAGATTAACGTGAGATGGCGGCACCATTTGATCAGGTTGATTCTCTCTAGATTCATCATTAATCCCACCCCCCACTGAGATATTTGCATCATTAGGTTCAATAACTCCGTCATCTACTATGGGCAAACCAGATGATATAGGTGGCTGAGTAGTCTTTGGACGCACGGTCGGCCTTCGAGGCTCTTGCTCCTCTTCCTGGACAATCGTTTTTCCTTTGTTTTTCATTTTGCACGAGTCCACGTTGTGACCTTGATGAAAACAATGATTGCAGTATAACGGGGTGTACTCATAATCAATATTCTGCCAGAAGCTCCTTCCCTTCGATAAGTTTATGCGTACTCGTCGCTGTAGCGGCTTCCCCTCATCTATCTCTATAAACACCCTAGCCATGCTTGGTCTCGCCAGGTCTTCAGTGGCACGATCAATTTTCAGAGGAGTTCCGATGGCCGACGTGATCGCAAAGAGCGCGTCCTTGGCATAAAGATGATGGGGTAGGTCAGGAAGGCTTACCCACACCGGCATGACTGCAGATTCAATCAAAGGAGAGAAATCAGGATCCTACTTGAAGATCCTCATAGGAGCACGAGCAATGAACCACATCTCTTTCGATCTGAGTCGCAAATAGTCTTCTTCTATACTCGGTCGAATTAGTATATGCTTTCGATCAATCACTCCTGCTTTAATCGATCCTTTAAACTCGAACCCTTGAAGGACCTTTCGAATGACTTCAATCCGAGGCTTATTGTGCGAGAACTTTCCTATGAGGGCAAACTTCAAGGGAGCCGCCAAGGCTGCTTCTTCTTCCACAGTGAACGAGATCGCAGGTGCACCCTTGAAGGAAGACACCACGCGATCCGCGAGTCTGGGGGGAGCAATGACTCGGCCAGCGACTGCGTCCGCGAAGGACTTAGGCGCGGCCATGACTCCGGCCTGGCCGGCGGCCAAGCCGGGGTCGGCGAGAGGCGAAGTAATTATAGAAGTCTACTGCGCGGCGCTAGGGTTACGCGACGCGATCATGTGTATATATATATATATATATATATATATATATATATATATATATATATATATATATATATATATATTTATTTATATTTAAATATTTATATTTAAATATAAATATATATTTAAATATAAAAAAAATATATACATATATATATATATATATATATATATATATATATATATATATATATATATATATATATATATAGGAAAATATATATGTAAAAAAAAGTATATACCTAAATTCGTATATACTTAGGACAATATTTTATATATATATATAGGAAAATATATATGTAAAAAAAAGTATATACCTAAATTCGTATATACTTAGGACAATATTTCTATATTAAAAAAATACACGTATACTTATTAGAAATATTCCGAGAAGGGTATATAATTGGTCATAGTATTTATTAACTCTATTTATAGGAATATATATACATATTCCAAACTTTTTAATTAATAATATATCTATTTATACTTTTACATAATAGGTATACATATAAATATATTTATATAGCCTAAAAATCCACAAGGATAATTTAAGGAAATTAGTTATCATATTTATAAATGAAAAAGTAACTTAATAGTAAGAACATTTATAATATTTATATAACCATTTCTTAAATTGACTCCTTAATCACTAAAATAAAATACCAACACAACATGCATCTGCATAGACGTCCCCAAACGTAATATATGACAACATTGGTTTAGGTTTGGTTCGGGTTAGGTCTGGGCTAGTTTAACACAACCGGGTCTTCTAAAAAGTCAAATAATTAAGTCATTTATATGGGTCAAGTCACAACATTGACTGATTTTTCTAGTTGGGACACTGTTATTGCTAGGTCTCCCCTAGCATCGCTAATACACTAATTAAGATGCACGACTACACTTTTCGTACTATAATTTCTAGTCATCTTGTAATTCAAAACTTAACCATGACTAAGGCCATCTATAATTATTTAATTAAAAATATTTACAAAATTTTGTTAATTCTTGTTTAAGTCGAATAAGTAATAAAAATAAATTTAAAAATTCAGGGGTGTTACAATAATTACATAACTGCTAGCACTTTATGTGCCTTACGTCCAACACTTGCATGACTGCTAGCATATCGATCACGATTTGCCTTACTCTTACTTCCGTGACTGCTAGCATATCGGCGATGATGTGCCTTATAAACGATAACCCATACATGCTTATTGATGTTCTATTTCACATATTACACGTAGATAATGCCTGATTTTAGGTATCTTTCAATTTACTTGTTATTTACTATTGTTGTTACTTTATATACTATTGCATCTTGTTGTTAAGTACTGTGAGTTACAGTGTACTTTGCTCATTTTCTGACTGGATTATTGAAATTACAACTTGACTATCCTAGACTTTATGGACCGCAGGAGGACTCGATAGCGGAGACCACTCCGGAGGCTATTCATGACCAAGAGGCTTTCCTCCACTGGGTTTAGATTGTACTTTGATGTTTTCATGAGATTGAGTATTGTATAGGTTTGCCTTTATCACTTACCGACTTTGTTCCAGAGATCACTTATAAAAGGATGATGTAATAAAGACATTGTGGATGTTGTGATTGTGACAAGTTACACGATTAGAGCTATGATAAGAGATTGATATTTTCTACTTTGATGATTCCTGAGGTCTAGACGGCTGACTACCACTGCTCACCCTAATGTAGGTCGGGCATAGCATGACTCATACCCGAATATTCGGGAGTGGGTCGTGACAAGAAGTAATTCCACTCCAAGTACCTCGACGATTTCCAGATGGCAAACGACCATCCATCGTGCTGAATCATCCGAAGGAGTATATTAGCGTACATGCTCCCAATATAGGCCTTTCTCAGAACATGATGTACCATATATAGAGGGTAGAAATCCTCATGTGTTCCATGAAAATCCAACATTCCATATAGACAGTGAACCTCAGGAATCTAAACATGGCAACACTTATTTTCCCGAGGATAGTGTGCCCCAAGAGTTAGAAGCTGATAGTGTAGACTAAAACTTTATTGCTTTGTCTACTAATCTGTGCACCAGCCGGAACATGGCTTCTATGTATATAAATGATAGCAATCAGAAGGCTGCAATGATCATCAACGTCTGAAAAGTCTTGAAACCACCACGAATAACATGAATGTCATATTGCAGCAAACACAACAAACAATACTGAATATGCAAACAAATGTAGTGGCATCACAAGATGCAATAGCTCAGGTCCAAGACAACCAGGATGTGGCTGATAATGATAATTCAGCTGTACCTCCTCTTCCTACTATTGCCAATGTTCCTCTGCTAGTGATGCCAGGAATATAATCGAGTGTTCAACACAAGCAATCATCCCACAAGAAGCTATTCGTGCTCTGCATGCTCATTTCGATTCGATGAACATTAATGATGTCCTCAAGAAATTGGGAGCATCGATTCCATACCCTCCGAAATGGGACAAAGTTGACTCTCCACTAAAGTACAAACTACAACCATTACTCCCATTTGACGGTTGAAGTCGCCCTGTCAATATTTGAAGTGCTTCGACTCTCAGACCTTGCACGTGCCTCGAGATGATGCGAGTCTCACCAAAGTTGTTCATGGCTATACCTTGTAGGAGGTAGCCTTCAAGTGTATTTGTAGTCTATCTAATGACTGTATTAAGACATTTAAGGACTTAGTGAGATGGATGTCACCATGTCAACACTAATCTCCACGAAACATAAGAAGAAAGAATTAGTACATGAGTTCATAGAGCACTTCAGAAGGTTACTGCTAAAGCTGCCTCCGAAAATTAAACAGACTGTCTTAAAACTACAAAAAATAGCAAAATAGCAATGAAAATTTTCGTCGCTAAAATGGCCTTTTTCGTCACTAAAACAAAACATCAACTAACTCGCGACAAAAAAATTGTCGTTAACAGCAACATCGCGGGGGTGGAGGGGCGGAGGGGGCCCGGGGGTAGGAAGTTCGCAAGGGGGGCGGAGGGGGGCCGGGGGTGTGGGGAGTAGAGGGGTAGTGCAGGGGACGGGGGTGGTGGGAGTGGGCTCGCGGGAGGGGGGGTGGGTGGCGTGGGTCGGGGGCGCCGGGGTCGGCGGTGGTGGGAGTGGGGGTCACGGGGGGGGGTAGTTTATCGGATTGGGGCCTAGGTTGGGAGTTGGGGTCGGCGGTGGTGGGCGTCGAAATACACACACACAAACACACACACACACACACACACACACACACACACACACACACACACACATATATATATATATAGAGGAGTATATATAAACATTGGACTAAAACCGAATAATAAAATTTAGTATATTCAAAATCGAAACCGAACCGAATTTTTTTAAAACCGAAACCAAAATCGAAACCGAAATCGAAACCAAACCGAATTTAGTATATTCAAAACCAAAACCAAAACCAAAACCAAAACTGAATAATCAAAACCAAAACCAAAACCAAAACCAAACCGAAACAAAACCAAAACCAAAACCAAAACCCAAACCGAAACCAAAACCGAAACCAAAACCAAAATCGAAACCAAAACCAAAACCAAAATTTAGTTGCTGGAGCGAGCCAGAATCCTTTGACGGATATCGGTATCGGTATTGGTTTATTTCATTGAGTATCGGACATCAAACTAATTATGTTTAGTTTGTCTTACGATACAGATTTTTACATCCAATTTGCAATGGATTGTTACTTCGTTGATCGTACATGGATATACTAGCGGGTCAACCTTCTCGATCGTAGGTACTTATAAATATCGACCGTATCGGCTGGTATTGGTCATAGTAAATTGGTGTCGTCCTATCCGATATGTATCGGCTGTATAGCTAGGATTCGTATTGGCCTTATCGATTCGGTATCGGCCATATCCGATAGGTATCGGCCATATCCGATAGGTATCGACGTATCAGATTAGTATCGCCAGTATCAGATTAGTATGGTGGAAGGTTTAGAAACAACTGTACTTGAATTTTTCTCTTCTCGAGCTAGATTACCATTGCAAGAGAGTCACGGGAGCATAAAAAATCTCCTAAATGTTGATGTTTACAGGAGTGATTGGCTAGTCACTCTCTCGAGCTATGTTACTGTAACTGGCCAATCACACTCGTAAATATTAATATTTATGAGATTTTTTATGCTCTCGTGACTCTCTTGCAATGGTATTCTTGCTCGAGAAGAGAGAAATCCAAGTACAGTTGTTACTAAACCTTCCACAATACTAATTCGATACGTTCGATACTAATCTGACACGGCCGATACCTATCGGATACGTCTTTTGTGAATCGATAAGGCCAATACGAATCCTAGCTATACGGCCGATACATGTACATATCGGATAGGACAATACCAATTTGCTAAGGCCAATACAAATATGATACGGCCGATACCAAACCGATAGACCGATACTAATCTAATACGGTCGATACTAAGTACATCCGGCCTATACCAGCGGATCCACCAGTTACTGCACAGTTGGCCCCGGAGTACCCCCGGACTCAGTTACATCCGGTTATTGGTGAGTACATGATTACATAGTAGTTCTGTTTGTCTTACGATGAAGATTTTCATATCCAATCTGCGATGGATCGTTACTTCGTTGATTGTACATGGATGTACAAACGACAACACGAGAGCAGAATATGTGTGAATGATGATTTTCAGGCAGGCATGGAAGTGTTTCTTAAGTATGCCATGAGCAAAGCTCAGTACATGGACGGTAACAAAATCAAGTGTCCTTGTGGTAATTGTCGTAATTGACGTTACGAAGAAGTGGTGACTGTGAAAGATCATTCGACCCGTAAGGGTTTCGTACGTGATTACTACATGTGGTCATCGTAAGGTGAACTATATACAGAAAGACAGGTTGCGAATGCTGCTACTTATGCTTTTGATGAAAATTCTACAACGAATTTTGTCATGGACGACGGATGCTCTGTTAATTATGGAGACATACAGAATCGTGTACGAGATATGGTATACAATACGGCAGGGCCTAATTTTGATCCGGAGGATCCTAATCCTGAGGCAAATGTGTTCTATGATATGTTTCAGGATACAGATACTCCTCTACATCCTGATTGTGAGACTCATTTCGTACTGTCAGTGACAATGCGATTGTTGAACATAAAGTCCAATTTTAACTTGCCACAAGCTTGCTATGATCGGATTACACAACTAGCGACAGAGATCTTACCGAAGGAATCAAAAGGGGAGCTGGTGGATATCTTATCGAAGGATTACACAACTTGCGATAGAGATCTTACCGAAGGATTACACAACTAGCGACGGAGATCTTACCAAAGGATTACACAACTTGCCACAAGACATTGTCGAGATATGCAAGCGTCCTTATCTGAACTTGATACAAAGGGAAGCTAGTGGACAATTAACTAAGCCGGTAGCACAATACACATTGAGCAAGGAAGATAGGTTAATAATCTGCAATTGGATATCTACTTTAAGATTTCCCGACGGCTATGTGTCGAATTTGTCTACGTGCGTTGATCTCAATGAACGCAAGCTAACGAGATTGAGGAGTCACGACTGCCACGTGTTTATGGAAAGATTACTGTCCATTGCTTTGAGAGAGTTGTTGTCTTCTTCTGTATGGGTTCCGTTGGCCGAGCTATCTACATTCTTAAGGGATATTTGTTCAACTAAGTTAGAGAAAATATTTATCTCTACACATGGTTGAACTTGAGGAGAAGATTGTCTTAACAATTTGTAAGTTAGAGAAAATATTTCCTCCGGGCATCTTCGACAGCATGGAGCATCTACCGATTCATCTAGCATACGAAGCCCGTGTTGGTGCATCTGTTCATTATCGATGGATGTACCCATTTGAAAGGTACATAAAAATTGATATAATTTAAGTTGCATTTCATTGTTATTTCTCAAGATAATTTGTCTCTCTAGATACCTACACCAACTAAAGAAGAAAGTTGGCAACAAGGCTCATATAGAGGCTTCGATATGCGAAGCATATCTTATCGAGGAGGTATCAAACTTTTGCTCTATTTATTTCGATACTCATGTTAAAACAAATCAAAATAAACCTAAAAAGGAATGATGAGGACGTTGAGGATGGAGGTATATTCAATATAAGGGGCAAGCCTATTGGGGCTAGTAAGAAACGGTGGTTGACTGACGACGAGTATGATGCCGATCACCGATATGTTTTGTTAAATTGTGACATACAAGAAGTAAAAGATTTGGAGAAGTAAGTGGCTACAATTACACTCATTATAATCTCTAATTTGGTGAAGTAACTGACTACACTTATTCTTATTCTCTCTAACAGTGTATTTAGAGATGAATTCAAAATAAGGACACCCGATATTACCGATAAAGGACTTCAAAGAGAGGTCGATTGTACCTTTCTGTCCTGGTTTCGTAAATACATAAGTAACTGAGATAATAATTTATGTGGCTACCGTTAAAATATATGCATCTGAAATATTTAAATTATCAATATTTGTTTACAGGTTTTATTGCCTGAAACAACACTCACAAATGAGAGTATTTGTTATTTGGCATTGGACCGAAGAAGCATGCAAAGACTTGGCCAGGATATGTTGTTAATGGCTTTAAGTTTAAGGTAACTTAGAATGCTATAAATGCCTAATATGTCAATGATGGCTTCAACACCAAAGATTCTGGTGTTTGTATAAGAGGCACCATCTATGACAACGAGCTGGACTTTGACTATTATGGAGTGCTTCGGGATATTATAGATTTATAATATAGTGCCCCATATGATATACATATTGCGATGTTCAAACGTGAGTGGTTCGATACGGCACCAAATATCGGATGGAAAATCGATAAACAATTTAGATTCGTCGATATAAATCATGGCCAGAGGTATAGAGGGTCTGACACATTTACGATAGCAAGTCAGGCTGTTCAAGTCTACTATACAAGCTACCCAAGGCGTTGTAGAGATCGATTTGACTAGTGGACAGTATACAAGATTAAATCTAGAAATACATTCAACGTTGTAGACCCAGCATACCAAGAGGACCAGATTGAAAAGTCCTAATACATGGTACAACAGTCGGATACCATGGATGATGAAAATATTATTGAGGAAAATAGAGGGGGAAGGAGGTTGATACGCAAGACTTAGCTATCAACTAGGGGAGAAAGAGGTGTCTTGTCCCAAATATTGAGGAAGAAGAAGAAGAAGAAGAAGAAGAAGAAGAAGAACTTGATGAGGATACAGATGAAGTCGACGATGAGGATGAGGATGAAGATGAGGATGATGATGAGGACGATGATGAGGACGAGGACAAAGACGATAATGATGATTAGATTAAATATCAGTATATATTACAAATACTTTCAATTACGTGATTTCAGTTTGACCTCATAAAAGCACTTATAACTTAGTGAATTCAGTTTAAACTTCTATATATTTTTGTTTTAGATGGCACTCTTAGTTCTTTTCTTTATGGCATCGCTCATCGCCCTGCTGATGGCTAGCACTCATCGTCATGGTGCAGGTGGTGCTGGTGGTGCTGGTGGTGCTGGTGGTGCTGGTCGTGGTAGTGGTGGTGGGCGTGGTCACGGTCGTGGTCGCCTTCAGCCTTCCCGGGAGGCGACGCCCGCTAGCGATCCCGACCCGGAGAGTACCCCAGGCATAGACTCATCCTGCCGTCGATCTACCACGGGGCTATCGACACCTTCATCGAGGGTGTCTCCATTCGCTAGCGGATCCATTCCGCCAGCGGATCCACCAGCGGTACCACCAGTTACTATACAGTGGGCCCCGGAGTACCCGCGGATTCAGTTGCACCTGATTATTGGCGAGTACATGCACGGAGTCGTGGATCCTCCGACGCCACCAGAGAGGCCGATGGGCGAGTTCCGACGAGCTATGCCCCGCGGGTGAAGCGTAAGTAAATTTAAGTTAATTTAATGAATTTGTTTCATTTATTCAAGTTAATAATCCAGTCGTTGCTTCTTTGTAGGTTTTTTCATGGGATGCTACCAGGCTTCTAGGGCAGATTATCCGGGATAACTACCATGGCACCTACCTTAATTTTTCTTAGGTGCCCCTAGACTTGCAGTACTTCTGGCTCGACGAGATGAGGGTATATATATATATCTTGTGATTAATTATTAGTTACTCTTTAATCAACTATATTTTTAATATCGTGATAATTGAATTTGTATATCAGAGGACCTTCTGGTGGCCCCCCCATCGTGAGGAGGCGATCTGTAGGACCTATAGAAGCGTCTCTGTAAAGAAGATCTGGGATGCGGTTTATGACCTTCGAACGATGCATTCGAAGAAGGAGTGGATCCGACAGGACTACTATGAGCATCTCTTGGAGAAGATGGATGCTTCTGCCTTCAAGTAGAAATCGAAAAAAGCAAAATCGAACCGACGGGCCGCGGGGCTACATACGGGGGGATCAAAGCCCCACGCAGCGACGCTTGCAGAATTGGTAAGATACCGCAAATTCATTCCATTATCTAATTCGGTACTATTAATATACTTAATTAATTAAATTCTACGAATATTTTGTATGCAGACCCAACGGGCATTGAAAAAGGGAAAAGATGCTGACTCGGTTGCCATGCACGATGTATTCCAGCATACCCACAAGAGGCAGAAGGACGGGAGCTTCATCGACGAGAGGGCCAAGGAGACGGATGTATGTACTTACGTTTATGAGACTTATGTTAGAATTATAAGTGTTCAAAATATAACTTAGGTAAACTTAGGATTCAGACTATAACTTAGGTAAACTTAGGATTCAGACTATAACTTAGGGAAACAGAGGATTTAGATCATAACTAAGGTAAACTTTTAGTTTAAATGCATTCATTTGATAGGCTGCATTTCGTGAGGCCCTCAGTCGGGTTCAGCCATCTGCTGTCGAGGATATCGGCGAAACGACGTCCGTCGGGATGCCCTCTTCTACGGCCGCTTGCTACGATGACATATTCGTAGATACTGTCGGCGGCTTTAAGAAAGGGAGCATGTATGGAGTCGGCACCCTGGCGCCGTTGCACGCAAAGATTTCGAGGTTTCCTCCTCCCCCACCTCATCCCGCGGCCCCGGCAGATGATGATGTGAGGTCCCAACTTGCGCATCTGAACGAGGCAGGGTCATACTTACGGGTGCAGTTGTCCATGTACTTTTTGTGTCCTTCTACTGCTTCCGGTCCGTTTGCTTCCGGTTCGTCTACTTGTGCTGCCGGTCCTTCTTCTACCGGGCGTCTCTCTTTTGACCCTACTGCCCCTATCGTACCGCCGCCTACTTTGACGGCCCTTTTCGACCTGATGTCGCCAGCGTAGCTACGCCAACTTCCAGACCATATCTTAGAGGGATTGCAGCCACACCTAGTGGAAGTGTACATGCATCGGGCGCAGCAGGGAGTACCAGCACCATCGGATGATCCAACTCCTTCTCCTCGTTGATGTTTGTATTCGAAGATTTTGAAAACTGTTTAAATATTGAATATTTGTGTAGATAATTTGAAATATTGGATAATGTTGACTGTTTTAAATGATTGTTGCATTATTTATGTTGGTTTGTGTTGGTAGACGTTTGGGAATGATCTATTTTATTTATGTTGGTGGATGTTTGGGATGTTGAATGTTTGAATGTTAGGATAATGTTGAATATTTGGATAATTTATGTTATTTATGTTGGCAGATGTTGTGTGAACATGGAATGCTCTATTTTATGCAAAAAAAATTCAAAAAATTCCCAGTTAGCGACGGACCCGTGACTACCAACCGATGGAATCTTCGTCGCTAACTGGGACCATTCCAAGTTAGCGACGGATGGCGACTACGCACCGACGGAATATCCGCCGCTAACTGGGACTATTCCAAGTTAGCGACGAATGACAACTCACCTACGGATCGTCCGTCGGCAAGGTTCTGGAAATATGAAAAAAAATCACAGAATGGGATGAACGGATATTCCGTCGGTAGACCGTCGATAGTAGCCGGTAAAATTTTGGCGATGGATAATCCGTCACCAAATCCGTGACTGGTTGGCGACGGAGTGGCGACATATCCCGGCGGAATAGCGGCAGAATATATGTCATCACGGTTCTAGAAATATGAAAGATTCACAAAACTGGGTCGACGGATGTACTGCCGCTATTCCGTCGCTCGCCCGTCGAACAGTAGCGACTACCAGCGACAGATATTGCATATCGGACACTCTCTGATACGCGTTTACCGACCATTTAGCGACGGATTAGCGACGGATATCGCGTACCAGATACTCTCTGATACGCAATCCGACCATTTTAGCGACGGATACGGCCGTCGCTAAGGCGATGTGTCATTAACTTTCTGTTACGCGCTTTGACAAAAATTCGTCAGTAATTCGTCGCGAGATGTACGAGTGTGGTTGACGAAAATCCGTCGCGAAATCGTTGCTGGGCAACAACTTGGCGACGGATTGTTTTTAGCGACGAGGCATTTTCCGACGGATGTTTTTGCCCAAAATCCATCGGCCATCCGTCGGTATTGCCATTTACCGACGGCAGGGCGACAGTGTGATAGTCGCTAACGCGATAAATTTTGGTAGTGAGCGAGTTCTAGTTCAACCGTTGTTTCAAAATCTTCTTGGACTACACTCTCATTGAAAACTTCAGTTTTTTACGCGCCCTCATTGTTCTTCGGAACATCCGAAAGAACAATGTTCTTGTGCCTTACAAATTCGTCTACAAAATATTCTACGTCACGAGATTCAATGATATGATTTGATTCAATATCAAGAAATCTCCGAGTATCACTCTTCTCGGCATAACCTAAGAAGATTGTCTTTGTAGTTCTTATCCCGAGATCTGAATCTTCAGATCTAGAAGCTTCACATATGCCAAGCACCCCCACACTCGAATGACATTCATGTTAGGTCTGACTTTGAACCAGAGTTCATGAGGAATAACGTCCGAAGTTGCATGAGGCACTCTATTTAGAATAAAAGTGGCCGTCAATGCAGCTTCTTCCCAGTAGCATTTTGGAAGACCCGCAGTCAACAGCATTGAGTTTATCATTTTTGTTAACATTTTGTGCTTCCTCTCTGCTACTCCGTTTGATTAAGGAGAGTACGGAGCCGTAGTCTCGTTGACAATTCCATGTTCTTTACAGAACGATGCGAATTCATGAGACCGATACTCTTCACCTTAATCACTTCTTATTTTCTTGAGTTGTTGTCTAGTTTGCCGTTCAGCCTCGGACCTGAACTCTTTAAACTTCTCGAATGCTGCATCTTTGGCCTTCAGCAGGTAGACGAACACGTACTTAGAGAAGTCATCAATTAAGGTTACAAAATAATTTATCCCGGCCTTTGCAGAAAATTATTTTAAGTCACAGATATCGGAGTGTACTAACTCCAGAAGATATGCGCTTCGATTAACCCCAGAAAAGGGTTTCCTTGTGATCTTTGTCTGAGCACAAACTTCACATTTTTCTACCTTACCCCACATTTGGAGATAAGTCATAGACTAGACATTCTATTTATTTTTTTACAATGAACATGTCCTAGTCTATTATGCCACAACTCAAGAGTATAAGGAGAATGAGTGATATCAGTAATTATATTGGACTGATTTATAAGCTGTATTTTGAACATTTCTTCGGTATAAAAAGCTTTTTCGAAGTATGTTCTCTTTATGGACATCACCATTTGGCCAGTATTGATATCCATCCTTAGGCCTGTGATGCAGAGTTAGCTTCCAGAGATCAGGTTCTTTGTGATAGCAGGTACATACTTTATACCTTGAAGTGTTAAAGACTTTCCAGAAGTCAGCTTCAATACCACCGTCCCGATCCCTTGTACATCAGCTTGTGCCTGGTTTGCCACCATAACAACCTCAGAAGTTGGTGTATAGGTGGTGAACCACTCCTTGATTGAGCAGACATGGCAGGTAGCCCCAGTGTCTACCCAACAACCAGAGTCAGCCCCTACCGCAGTGACCTGAGCAATCATTACAATAATATTATTGATTGTTGAAACCTTACTAGGATCACCTTGCTCTAATTGCTTGATCTTAGATTTGCATTCACTCTTGAAGTGGCCCTTCTTGCCACATTGAAGCAAGGCATCTGAGCCTTTGACTTCTGATGTTTGAAAGAAGTCTCCTTCACTTTCAGATTGTTGGGATCTTTCTTCTTGCTGTGGGAAGCCGCATGCTTTCCCTTTGATTCCTTGGTGTGAACCAAATTAGCGTTAGCCAGCTGTTTGGACAGAGCGTCCACCTTCAGTTGAGCCCTCATTTGGCCTCAATATAGATTTTTTGCAGGAGATCTTCCAGACTGATCTCCAACTTCTTCCTATGCATATTTCCTTAGAACTTGCTCTACCCATCGGGTAGCTTTTAGATGATCCCTCTAACAACAAACTTGTCGGGGAGGGGCATTGCCTCATCTCTCAGCTTCTGTCGTAGCTTCAGGAACTCCTTCACCTGTGACAACATAGACTTCTCGTCTTCAAAGAGCCACTTATGATATTTTTTAACCACAAATATTTTGCTCATGTTCTTGTCTTCTTCATAAAGTTTTTTCAGAGACTCCCATATCTCTCTGGCAATAGTCTTCTTAATGTATGATTCCACCAGGGAGTCCTCCATAGCATTTAGGATTAAAAGCCTACATATGCTATTCTTCCTTCTCCGTTTGGCCTGGTTTTTAGTAGCTGCAGTAATTGCGGTTGCAGACCCAGTTTCTGGAATTGTAGGTTCTTCCTAAAAAAGAACATGATCAACTTGAGAAAGTTGAAGATTGAGAGTAACCTTTCTCTTCCAGACTTGATAGTGCTCTCCATCAAATTGTTCTAACTTGTAGAAGTTAGGATTGATGAGTGAAGCATGGAAGTTCTCCATCTTGTGAAATCAAGCTTTGAGATTGTTATTCCCGGGGTGTAATTTTTTGATAGAAAACTGAATCTGTGCAACACTTCGATGAAGGTGCAAGACAGAGATCCCAGAGGATTCTGAGAAATGAAATGATTGTAAAAACAATATTTCGTAGCAGCAGCGAATGTCTACTAATATTTTCGGATTAGATCAGAACTGTTCTCATTCAGAACGAGAAGAAGTGGATAGAAAAAGAGGATGGCCTGCTGGAGTGAATGATTACCGGTGCTCAAAGCTTGATTCGCCCTACATAAACAGCTTTCAGGAACCAGCATGTTCGATGAAGAACTTTTGGAACACCTTGCTCTTCTAACTCTTCGGATGTCGCAGACTCCTTCGCTAAAGCTGGTACACTTCTCTTCTCACGTGAACTCTCTAGAAATTCGTAAGGAATTATGTTATGAACACTTATATGCCGAGAGAGAGAGCAGAGAAGCTTATATATGCCATATTGTAACTGTCCAGTTAGAAAATTGTTCGGGACGTAGGAAAAAACTGCGTCGAACATTCTGTAACTGCTCAAATCATGCAAAGACAAGATTTGAGCCTACTAGCACACAGCGCATGCCAATTGTGCCATCGCGCCAATCGTGTCACTCGCTCCCAAATGCACATTCACAATACGTGTACTGCGTGCATGCCGTGCCAACCACCGTGCAGACTGCTGCACCATCTGGCAGTGCCAACAGGCACGCCATCTGGTTGAGCGATCAGGCTAGGTCATGCCATCTGGTCGTGTGATCGGGCAATACGAACTAGCACACATACAGCTGCACAAGAGGCTTGTGCAACAAGCACAACTTAAGCGCACTATGTGCCTAGCGATGATGCTGACGTGCTAAGTGAAAGTATGCCAACAAAATGTCACATTATGTCTCATGAGCCCATGAGCCCGAATCAGAGTTCGAGTACGAGTAGAGTCGCTAAGCCCCTATGGTGCTTAGCTCCCATGGAATAAATTCCAAGAGAAAAAAGCATTAAGCTTTACCATGGAGTCTTATCCTTACCTTCTAGTAAAATCACCCACATGGATCCCTCCTTAGGGTCACCACCCCATGTGCACACCTTAACTACATATCAGGTATATATTGAGATACTACTCATGTTGCTTTTCCAATGTGGGACTAAAATTACTAGGCATGTTGAGAGCAAGCTCTCTACGTGTCAAGGGAAAAGCTCCAACAGAAGGCGACAGCTGGAGAAGGATAAGGACTTGGGGATCTTTGTTGTTAGTAAGGATTTATAGGTCTGAGATTGGGAAGAGCAGAAAGAGTTTGGGAATGAACTCTATGAGGGCAAAGGGAAGATAGCTAAAATTTGGGGGGGGGAGGAAGAAAAATATTTGAAGGGATTAAATATTTGGAAATGAAAAAGGAGTTGTTGCTAGCTGTTGGCACATTTAGCCATTGTCAAACCGATTTCGATAAGTTTCTTAAAACTTTGATCTAGATATGAAAAGAAACGAAAAATGTAGATTGCGTCGTCTCTGAGATTTTATTATTTATTCTGTATTTTTCTATTTTATTGAGTCTAGATTATTTGTGAATCGGGATCATTGGCAATTAGAAGTCTATCATAAACCAAACCCATTCTTGATTTGATCCTAAACCAAACCCATTCTTGATTCGATCCTAAACCAAACCAGATCCAAAAACCAAAATAGCCATAGAATTAGGCTAACCGAACTCGGCCAGAGTTCTGCCCGAACTCGGTCAGCAGAATTTACTCCTGGTCAGAAGCTTTACCTATTCTTGTGGATCTCCAACGTTTGAATTTTTGAACATTTGGGTACCGAGTTCTGCACGAACTCAGTCCTAGAAAAACTAATAAATAGATAAAAAAATTCATTTCTAAACACAGATTCAATCTTCATCTTCTCTATCTATTCCTAAGCTTTCTATTCCATTCCCAAAGCTTTATTCTTCAAATCTCCAAGTCAACTCTATTCTTCTAAGTGCCGGTGGTTTTCGAGTAGGAGTGTCGAGTTGTAAAAGCTTGGTATATAAAAGCTTTCTTCAGAAAGGTATTGAAGTTTGTTCGTGGGCTTCGGATAAAAACTCGACGGTGGTGAAGTTGGCATGTTCTTCGGAGCAAAACACGTGGTGTAATCTCTATTTCAAATAGTAGATTCAAACATCGGGTTGAGTACCCGAGACTGGACTAGTCCTCACAAAGGAAAACCAGTATAAACCTGCTGTCTTTGCGTATTATTTTCTCGCCCTGATTTTACTGACTTACTTGCAATTATTTTACATATATATTGCTTCACCTGCTTAGAGTTAAATTTTTAATTGCTAAATATTCTTCATTGTACTCTATTTACCCCCCCTAGAGGTGGCATTGTTCCTACAATTGGTATCAGAGCAGGTATCTCTTGACGGAATTAACACTCCTTGAGATATGGCTCCCTATTTCCAAGCAACGGTAAAGGTCAGTCAACCAATAGGCCACCTTTATTTGATGGCACAAATTACACGTACTGGAAGACACGGATGAGCTTTTTCCTCAAGTCACTTGATTTCGATTTATGGTCAATTATCGTCAATGGTTATAAGAATCCTCTACCTATTACGATAGATGGTGCTCTAGTTGACAAACCATTTGATAGATACACCGACAATGAAAAGAAACAAGCTAGTCTTGATGCAAAAGCCATCAATTCTTTATTCTATGCTATTGATAAAATTGAGTTCAATAGAGTCTCTACATGTGCCACGTCTAACGAGGTTTGGAAACTTCTTGAGGTTACTCATGAAGGTACTTCACAAGTGAAGGAATCCAAAATCTCACGACTTACACAAGAATATGAGGCATTCAAAATGAAGCCTAATGAGACTTTACTGCTATGTTTACTAGATATTTAGATGTTGTTAATCCTCTAGCTTCCCTTGGCAAAGATTACAGCGATCATGAAAAGATTCGAAAGATTTTTTGTAGACTACCAAAAAGCTGGAATCCAAAAGCAACGGCAATTATAGAAGGAAATGATCTGTCGACAATGAGTCTTGAAACCCTGACTGGAAAGCTCATGACACATGAGTTGGACCTTCAGGATTTCGAAGATCAACATCCGAAAGAGAAGTCAATAGCATTCAAGGCAAATCACAAAACAATCTCTGACGACGAGAGTGAATCAGACGACTCGGACAACGAGCAAATGTCCCTGATAACAAGAAAATTCAGAAGATTCCTCAGACACGAGAAGTCAAACAAGAAGAAGGACTTCAAAGGTGACAAAGAACCGATTTGTTTCAGCTGCAAAAGAATAGGTCACATAAAGAAGGATTGTCCTGTTATAAGAAAAGGAAGCAGATACGATCAAACAAGCAGATATGATCAGACAAGCAAGAGAAGGTCAACAACCAAAAACTATGCAAACACTAATATCTGGTGTGAAAGCGAGGCTAGTGACTCTGAAGAAGAAGATAACTCTCGGAGCTCAGCAAACCTATGCTTCATGGCTACAGATGTTAAGGTAATCCCTAACCCTCTCTATGAAGAATTTACTTTTGATGAATTATGTGAGGCTTTCTCTGATCTATTGGCCGATTAGAAAAAAATGATAGACATGTACAAAAATGCTAAGAAAGAGCTAAAATTTGTACAGTCTAAATTTTTAAAGTAATCTAGGATTTCAGAAGATATTATAGATTCTTCTATTGACACCAATGAAATTACTAAAGCTGAGTCTGCATGATTCTTTTGAAACGCTTGAAAAAGCAAATCAAAAAAATGCAAAACTTAACGATCTCTGTGAACTAGAGAAGAAGAAGTATAACATTGCTATTCAAAGAGTAGATGCACTCAATGCCAAGTTAAATAAAGCCAATGACAACTCTAAAAAGTTGGAGATAAAACTGGGCAAACAAGTCGCTAGACCAATTGCTCAGATAAATATTAGTCAGAAGGCTAAACACAAACACCACACAAACAACTCGACTAGTAATGTTAGAAATCATGCTTATATATACACGTTTTCACACAACACGAGTACACACACCTTTTCAAAAACTCAAAAGCATGTTTTTCAAACAAAACCTAGTACTAACACTTTTGTTACATGTCATTATTGTAGATTAAAAGGACATGTGTCACCACAGTGTAAGATTAGAAAGCTAGCAGATATGAATGTGTATAAATACGTTCCAAAAGCTAACACATCAGGACGCTCAAGGAAGTGGGTACCAAAGGTTACATCTTCAACTTGTGTTGTAGGTGGACCTTCCTCGTCCCCTTAAAAGCAAGTGGATACTCGATAGTGGATGCTCCAGGCATATGACAGGTGATGACAAATTATTTACAACTCTATCGATGAAGAAAGAAGGCTATGTCTCCTTTGGAAACAATCTTAAAGGTAATATCATTGGCATTGGTGACATAGGTATCTCTACCTCTCTTATTATTTAAAAATGTTTGCTTAGTAACAGAATTGAAACACAACTTGTTGAGTATCAGCAAATTAGCTTATCACTGTTATGGAATAAATTTTGTTAAAATTAAATGTTTTGTCTATGATAAAATCTCTTGAATAATTTCCTTTAAGGGAATAAGAGAGGACAACATATATATGATTTATATTTGTCAAAAAAGACTAATAATAAAGGAAAGTGTCTGTTTACAACACAAGACGAAAGCTGGATTTGGCATATGCGTCTTGGTCATGCAAATATGGACACGATTACAAGATTGTCCACCAAAAATATGGTAAGAGGCTTACCTGAAATAAGTTTCAAGAAAGATATGATCTGTGCTGATTGTGAGAAGAATAAGGCATCTAAATCATCTTTCAAATCAATAAACACTGTAAGTACCTCTAGACCCATGCAATTAATTCATATAGACTTGTTTGGACTAAGTAGAGTCGCCAGTCTTGGCGGAAGACTTTATGCTTACGTGATAGCCGATAACTACTCATGATATACTTGGGTTTATTTTCTTGCAAATAAGAATGAGGTCTTTTTTGAGTTTGTATCTTTCTGTAAGAAGGTACAATACGATAAAGGATTCATGATTACTCGTGTTCGAAGTGATCATGGAGGAGAATTCGATAACCATAAATTCAAGTCTTACTGTAATTTAAATGGATTATCCCATGAATTCTCTTGCCCTAGAACTCCTCAGAAGAATGGAGTTGTAGAAAGGAAGAACAGAACTCTCGGTGATATGGCCAGAGTTATGCTTAATCAGTACAATCTTCCAAAATACTTTTGGGCATAAGCTGTCTATACAGCATGCCATGTATTGAATAGAGTTCTTATTAGACCTATCTCTAAAAAGACTCCTTATGAATTATGGTTTAATAGAACTCCTAATATCAGTTATTTCAAGGTCTTTGGATGCAGATGTTATATTCTAAATACAAAAGACAACATGGGAAACTTTGATGAAAAATTTGATGATGGAATTTTCTTGGGATATGCGGCAAAAAGCAAAGGATACAGTGTATTCAATAAGAAATCACTTATTGTTGAAGAATCAATCAATGTCAGGTTCGATGAGCTAAATGTCAAAAAAAAATACTGTAGGTCCTAAAAAATCAAGTTGTATCAATCAACAAAGTCAAAGAATCAAGATACACATCATTTTGATGAATTGCGCATACAACAGATTGCGCAGTAATCCAATTGCGCATACTGGTTTGCGCATGCTCCCAACTGTGCAGGCTGACGTGGCTGAAGTCATCATTACATAAATTAAATCAAATCTTCCTGACAACTGACAGCACGAAGAACGAGGAGACTGTTCGTTTATTGCGCCGTACAGTGCTCGAGGGCGGCTGACAGTTGGTAGCGCAATCCATTCTTGCGCAATCTACTCCTGCGCAAACCAACGTCTGCGTAGTCTGAGTCTGCACAATCCAAAGCCAGCATAATTCAGTCTGCGCATTCTATCAACATAACTGATAAAGTACATGTAGCATTCATGCCATCAATTACTCATTACGTGGCAACTGTCTATGCACGATCATGCGCATTTCAATCAAATGATGCCATGTGTCTAAGATAGTTGGCCCACGATTCAGCAACTGCCTGCACAATCTACAGCTGCGCAATTTAATTGCTGCACAAACCATCCTGCGCAGTCCAGGATAACTAAAAGTTAGTTATTTCCAGAACTCTATAAATAGAGTTTCAAGTCTTCATTTCAAGGGGATCAAGAGATCAGATATAAAAGATCAGAAATCAGAGAGTTCATGAGTTCTTGCCCAAGTGCTGCTGCATTCTTCCGAGGCTTTTGCCTTCAACTTTCGAGGCTTTTGCCTTCAATTTCCAGAGTTGTTTTCAACTTCAGAGGCTTCGTCTTCAAAGTTCACATCGTCCAAGGGATAAAGCAATCGTCATCTAGATTGGATTCCTATAGTTGTAATATTCCCAGAATTCTTGTAATCTTTATTACACAGTTTGTATCAATAAAGTTTTATACTTTTGTTTTTGCAAACAAAATGGCGACTCTGTTGGGGACAACTTTCTTCTCCGACGAGGAAGTAGCAACTCAATGTGACGTAGCGTCTATCGGGAAGACGCAGAAGACACTGGTTGTTAAAGTCAACCAGACAGCCTACGAGGCGATGCTCAACTCCAAAACCACTTCCCGTACTGCAACCAATTCTGCCAAGAGCAAAGTACGCTCAGTATGGGTCTCCAAGACTGCTGCACAATCTGGCAGTTTTGCCACCAAGGATGCTGCACACTCTGTTGCACAATCTGCTAGCCAGACTGCTACACAATCTGCTAGCCAGACTGTTGCACAATCTGCTGTGGCAACTCTTGCACAGTCTGTCTCAACAACTGCTGCACAAACTGTTTCAGACACTGCTGTGCAATCTGTTGCAACTGTTGCACAGGCTACTTTATATGCTGCCTTGTCAAAATTCAAGACTCCTATGACCATGGCGCAGTTGGCAGTAACTTTTCCTGCGCGAACCAACACTTCAACAACCAAAGTGCATCCCAAGCACTCTAAAGCAAGGACTCCTGATGCACAAACCGCAGCTTCTATGGTCAGAACCAGTGCACTTTCTGCCAAAGCTTCTAATGCACAAGTGGCCAGTGCACCATCCACCCATGCGCAAACTAAGCATACGCAATCCAAGAGTAACATCCCTTTGGCTAAACTCTCCTCTTCTCATAACAAAGGGAAGACCTCTGTTCCTCCTCTTAAACACTCTGCTGTTCCAGCACAATCTACTGGGGGTAGTCCTTTGGCTATTCCTCTTTCTCCTCAAAACAAAGGAAAAGGCCTGTTGGTTTTTTCTTAGACTTCCTTGTCTCATGACTTGGAAGACAATAGAGGGAAACGCTATTTAGCTAACCCTTCTTCTCAAAATAAAGGAAAAGGCCCTTTGGTCTTTTCTTAGTCTTCCACGGTCTTTACCGAAGAAGATCAAATTGAACGTGTTTCGGCACCTGTCAGTACAAGAACTCCTACAAACAAGGATTCTTCTTTCCTTCATGACAAGGGAACTTGCACAGATCAAAGAGGTATTCTGCCTACCCCAGTAGCAGAATTCCAAGACCTTTCAACTTTCAAAATATCCCATTCTAAACAGGGAAAACTGTTGGTGTCTCAAACAGAAACCCCTGGGGGTGAATTTGCAGACCTAAGAACATATCTTAACAGGCCAACTTCGGCAAAACGTAAGTAACCTATGCCGAAGGTTAAGCCTCAAAGACAAACCTCCAGGAACAAAAATCCGGATACTTATGCCAATGAGGTGAGCACTTCCTTGCACACACAGGGGACAAAACATTTGAAGAATCGGAACCATGTTCCGAATGTTGTTAAAGAACATATTCCTCGAACCTTTCCTCGTCCTGGCATGGTTTCTGATCTCCGAGAACATCTCAGGCAAAAACGGGATAGTGCCACAACTCCTTCAGTTCAATCATCTGATCATCATTGCAATCATAAAGTCATCATCCAATGTTGTTGTCAAACAACAAACCTATCTGTCTTCGATCGTTTGACTTTTGCTAAAGCTGAACCAATGTCAGAGGATGAAGATGAAGTCCTATATGCTTCTGTTAACATGACTTCTCGAGACACTGGGGGTAGAAGGTGCTCTAAGCACGGCAAACCTCGCAAACCAAGCCAACGGTATCTAGATTTACTCCAAGAATCCTCTGAAGGAGTATTTCAACATACCCGTTCCCGAAGCCGAGAGAGGAATCTTCTTCAAGATCCTTCGGGTTATCATTCCACTTCTCAGTCAGGAGACGACTCTTTCTCAGACTATGATGCCTATAGCGAAAGTTCTGAACGTACAGTGTCTTCCACTGTACCAAGAGAAGTGACGGCTTATGTTATCAATGAAGATCCAGATGCTTCCACTTCTGTAAATCAAGAACAATGAATTGTTGCACTTGAAGATAAACTGAAGACCATGGCTGAAATGGTCGCCAGTATGCATTCCATCATTATGGCACAACATGCCACACCACCGACTGTACCAGCTATGAATCCTGAAATCATAGCTTCATCGGTGCCTGTCAACACTGGGCTGGGGGTAGTATCTCCTCAAATGCCTCCTGAACAAGTACAAGCTCAAACTATACCTAGTCAGTCTGGAGCTGGGGGTAGTGCCTATAATGCTGTTCCTCCTCCTACCACTCTGATCCAACCTGCTCCTTTTTCATCATCCGAAGATGCCAATGAAGCTGTAAAACTCTTACGAACTCAGTTCGAAGCTTTCAAGGAGAAGGACAACTTGCAAAGGTTGGGGGTCAAACAGCCTTACCCAGTTGAATGGAAGGAAGTTCCATTTCCTCCCAAATACAAGATTCTAACAATCTCCCTTTTCGACGGCAGTACCTCACCAAGCCAGTTCATCAATCACTTCGAGGTAATGACTGTTCAACTCCAACCAAATGACGCTCTTCTTACCAGAGTGTTCGTCGGTTGTTTAGTCGGCGTAGCATACGACTGGTAAAGAAGTTTGCCCGATAGTTGTATTACTTCTTTCTCAGGACTTAAGCAGATCTTTCTGGAAAGATTCTATGAGGTATTCAATGACATGACTATGTCTGCCCTCAATAAAATCAAACAGAAACATAATGAAACTGCTGAGAGTTTCATCGAACGGTTCCGTCGAGAAGCCTTAAAGATGCCTCCAGGGACTCCTGCTGCTGTTACCATAGACACTTGCAATGCAAATCTCTTTCCTATCATTAGTATGTGGACAGGCTCAACTCAGTTCCAAGACTGGCCATCCTTTATCATCAACGCCAAAGCAGCTGAAGTGAGTGCTGAGAAATTCAAACAGCTGGGGGTACAGATGTCTAACCCAGATCGGGACGAACATCAATCATCAGGTGGCGGTAATCGTCAGAACAACCACAAGAACAAGGAAACTCTGAACATTAACCTGAAAAGCAAAGAGTCCTTGGCTGTCAACGTAGCTCCGCCTACATCTACTTTTACTCCTGCTGCACCTCAACCGAGGGAACCTCGCCCTAAGGTAGAGTATTCGTTTGATGAAAATGACACAACAAGCATCTTTGAGTGTTTACTCAAAAGCAACAAGATCCAACTTCCAGATCCAAAGAAACCTGATGAAGTCGATAAGACTGATCATCCTAAGTATTGTGTCTACCACCGATTCATTGGACATCCTACTCGAGCATGTTATGTGCTCAAAGGTAAGATTCAAGAGCTTGTCAATGCTGGAGTTGTTACTCTGCAGCAAGATGAGAAGACTGTCACTGCCAACATGGTTTCAGTCCAGTTCGGTAACTTTCCCCCGCAGATGATACAACATGGTGTCATTCCCATTCCGAAGGCTACTCTCGAGATTGAAAATCTTCTTCTCCACCAAACGAAGGTCTCGTTCCTTTGTCTCTTGACAATGGCGAGGTTATGTGGATCTATCCCAACCTTACTTCAGAGTTCGAGGATTCTTCTTCTTCTAAGAAGAAAGGTCGCTCAAAAAACAAGACAAAGATCTGCAATATGGTATCTTTTGACCCCATAGTTGATGAAGAAATTTTGTTGGGCAGCAGATCAGGGAAAACTTATCTGAAAGATTACTCTGAATCTCAAGAGAATCCTGCCTCTTCTTCTGAATCTGTCCCAGCACAACCTGCTGCTATTGACGAAATTCCTTCTATATCTTCACCAGTTGTGGTTCCTATTCCTCCCAAACCAGTGGCTGCTAATAAAGGCAAGCAACAAGTCCGCTTTGATAAACCCCTGAAGAAATCATCCCCTACAGGGCTTGAAAAGCCTTACAACTTTGATATATTGGCTCAACTAGCTAATATCCCAGCAAGGCTATCTATCTTTGAGCTCTTGCATCTTTCCAGAGAGACGCGAGAAACTTTAAGTGAAGCTCTTAAGCAAGCTGAGACTTGTTTAGCCTTTCTCAAGAAGCCGGAAGCAGAACCAGTCTCTTGTCTACATTGTCATAGTGTTCTGGAGTTGATTTCGAACATTACTTTCACACAAGATGACATGTTGATGGAGGACAATAGGCATGATCGTCCTCTCTACTATACAGGATATGTTGATTCGATGAAAGTCGATCGTATCCTGATAGATCCAGGATCTGCTCTCAGTATCATGCCGAAAACAATGCTCGATGCTCTGAAAATTCCTGTGTATAGTCTCTCCACTACAATCACCACCATCCTTGGATTCAATCAGAGAAGGAGTGAACCTTTGGGCAAGATTCGCTTAAAACTCCAAATAGGTAATCTTTGCACAAAAGTAACCTTCTATATCATTGACAATCATGGTTGTTCTTATAATGCTCTATTGGGGAGACCATTCTTACATGAGCATAATATTGTTCCATCAACCATTCATCAATGTTTCAAATATGTTAATGATAAGGGAGAGGTCCATAAGGAAGTTGCGGATCTTTATCCCTTCAAAGGCGTTGAAGCATACTGCAACGACGCTCGGATGTACAAGGATGAATTCATGAAGATTGTGTTAGCCTTAGACACTGAGGAAGAACAAGAAGCAATGCCTAAAGACACTCTTATCATACCTGTCAAAGGGCGAGTTTCACATCATCAGTCTTCTAAACCACTGGCTATTCACTTGCCGGTTCAAAAGAAGTCAGTTGATGCTGATCAAGATCAAAGGAAGCTCACCTCTTCTGAGCCACTTGTTATCGACTTACGTCATAACAAGAACAAAAAATAGCTCACTCCTTCTGAGCTACTTGTTGTTGATCTCACTCGCAACAAGGAAAAAAAGGGAGCTCACCTCCTCTGAGCCACTTGTTATCGACCTCCGTCGTAACAAGCCTCCCCCACGTTCTTCTTCTCTCCCTCTTGTAAGTAATCTAACCAAGCCTGCTAAGGCTAAAGGTCCTGTTGTAAATACTGATGTACAAATCAATGAAAAAGCACCTACTTTTCAGTATACTGATGTTATTTATTATACTAAATGCTATTTGGATATGTTAGATAGCTTTCAATCAATTACCATGGGAGTTGTACAATCTCTTCAGACAGAAGTCTCATTTGAAGACCCAGACGATTCTTACCGTATTTGCCCTTCTCGATAGAAAGGTGAAAGTCCAATACTTTTTAGTAAAGGACCAGAAAAATAATTCAGCTATACGGATAATAGCAAGCTTAACGATACGGGACATCTTCAATTCCGTCGTTACAGTCAACAATCAAAAGACATCGTCCGAAAGATGGGTTACGACTTCAAAAGTGGCCTCAACTACGGTAAGGGAAGAAAGACTCCTCTCCGTACCGCTGTTCCACAAGGAAAGTCAGAGATGTATTACAGTAGAACCAAAAGAGGTCTCAGATATGCTTCTCCTCCGATGTTATCCCCAGCAGTCTCTGACTCTGATAGTGAAGAACGTTCTAATTCTTCTGATTCCAGGTCATGGGATTCTGATACCAGCATCGGTGAAGTCCATCGTATAATCGTATCTTCTAATATGGTTTCTGCTGAACTCCCGGAAGGATATGATGAAGACATTGAAGAAAGTTCCGAAACAGATCCTTGGGCTCAACAGATGGATAATCAATGGGTACTCCGATTTGAACAAAGAGAACCTCCTACTGAAGATCAACTAGTTCAAATTGATGTAGGAGAAAGCGAGTCGCCTCGCCCTATCTTTATTAGTAAGAATCTTCCAGAAGCAGATAAGCAAGAGTTGATTCTTCTTATTAAAGAATACATTGATGTCTTTGCTTGGAGTTACGAGGATATGCCAGGTTTAGATCCTAAGATTGCTACTCACAAACTGAACATTCTTCCAAATGCTAAACCAGTCAAACAGCAGCAAAGGCGATTCAAACCTGAAATGATGGACGCAATTGATGATGAAGTCAAGAAGCTTATCGCTTGTGGCTTTATTAGTGAAGAACAACATCCTGATTGGGTAGCCAATGTTGTTCCAGTCCTGAAGAAAACCGGCAAAGTTCGAGTCTGCATTGACTTTCGGGATCTTAATGAAGCATGTCCGAAAGATGAATTTCCTCTCCCTATTATGGACGTCATGATTGACAATACTTGTGGGTTCGAGCGAATATCTTTTATGGATGGATTCTCTGGATACAATCAGATCAAGATGAATCCCGAAGATGAAAAACACACATCTTTCTGCACTCCTCGGGGAGTTTATTGCTACACAGTGATGCCATTTGGTCTCAAGAACGCTGGTGCAACCTACCAACGGGCTATGAGTACCATCTTCAGAGAATATCTTCACAAAACAGTCGAATGCTATGTTGACGATATCGCCGTCAAAAGTCGTCTAAAAGAAGATCACATTCAAGATTTGAGAACAATCTTCAATCTCATGCGTCAACATCAACTCAAGATGAATCCCACCAAGTCATTCTTGGGTGTCTCTAGTGGCAAGTTTCTCGGTTTCGTCATTACCTCTAAGGGTATACACGTGGATCCCGAGAAGATCGAAGCCATTCAAGAGATGCGTCCTCCACACAACCTAAAAGAGCTACGAGAATTTCAAGGCCGACTTGCGTACATCAGGCAATTCATTTCAAACTTGTCTGGACGCTGTAGACCATTCACTCAGCTAATGAAGAAGGGTGTATCTTTCATTTGGACTGAAGAATGTCAACAAGCATTCGACGACATCAAAAGATATCTTATGAACCTACCAGTTTTGGTGCCACCAATCTCTGGCATTCCATTCTTAATGTATGTCCGTGCTATGGACCATTCATTGGGTGCTTTACTCGCCCAAAAGAATAAAGAAGGTCATGAACAGGCTATCTATTATCTCAGTCGTACTATGATTGGTGCTGAACACCGTTATAGTCCGATCGAGAAAGAATGTCTAGCTCTTATGTTCGCTGTGCAGAAGATAAGGCATTACATCATTGGGCAAACTATTCATGTCATATCCCGGGTTAATCCTCATCGGGTTCTCATGAAGAAGCCCAGCACACTTAATTCTCGGCTGGCTACATGGGCAATCCTGCTAGCTCAATATGATATGGTGTATCCTCAAAAGTCTGTCAAAGGTCAAGCGCTGGAAGATTTCTTAGCAGCTCATCCTGTACCAGAAACATCCAAGCTATATGATGAAATTCCAGACGAGACATTGGAAGTCAACATGATCTCTGAAGAATTTCCAACCTGGCGTCTATTCTTCGATGGTGCATCCAGAATTAGACCCAATGGTGCCATTGTAGCAGGAGTCGGAGTTGTTCTCATTTCTCCAGACGGATCAACTATCCAAAGAGCCTACTCTCTAGATGAATCTTGCTCCAACAATGTAGTGGAGTACAATGCTCTACTCATCGGCCTTCAGTTAGCCAAACAACTGAACGTTGAATATCTCAAAGTCTATGGTAATTCTAAGCTGGTTGTTAATCAGGTTAGAGGAACTTATGAAGTCCGTCATCAAGATCTGGTGCCTTATCACGAAGCAGCAATCAACATGGCTATATCATTCAAAGCTTTCTTCATCGACTATGTTCGAAGTGCTTGCAATACCGAAGCAGATGCTTTGGCCAATCTTGCAGCTATCTTAGCCATCCCTATCAAAAGACAGCAGGTGGTAGTTATCTCCAACCTAGAACTGTTCTGCATCGAAAACAATCGTAATATTGAATTCAGCAACTTTGCTGAAGTCAATGTTATCGATGAAGAATGGAGAACTCCTTTTATCGACTTTATGGTTCATGACATACTCCCTGAAGATCCTAAGGAAGCTACAAGTGTTCGTCGATGATCTCTCCGATTCTATTACAATCAAACTACCAAGATCCTCTATCGTCGAACTTATGACGGTCTTCTCCTGCGCTGTCTTGCTGGTGATGAAGCCAAACAAGTTTTGCGTGAAGCTCATGATGGTGTCTGTGGAGCACATCAACCTGGTCCTAAACTACAGGATCGTATTAGACGCATGGGTTACTACTGGCCCTCTATGGTATTAGATGCCATTGAATATACAAGGAAATGTCGTGCTTGTCAAATCCATGCAGACTTCATTCATCAACCATCGGAATTCCTTCATTCGACTGCTTCTTCCTGGCCTTTCGAAGCTTGGGGCATGGATGTCATAGGTCCCATCAATCCTCCTTCTTCTAGAGGACATCGGTTCATATTAGCAATAATGGACTACTTCTCCAAGTGGGCTGAAGCTATACCACTGGCTGAAGTCAAGACCAGTAGCGTCATCAACTTCGTTAAACACCATGTCATCTATAGATTTGGTGTACCTCGAAGAATCATCCATGATAATGGACCTCAATTCATCAGCCAGAAGTTCACCAGATTCTGTGATGATCACCGGATTGACAATGTCGCCTCGACAGCATACAATCCTGCCGCTAATGGTTTAGCTGAAGCCTTTAACAAAACCATCATCAAGCTCCTTAAGAAGTTTGTATCCACTAACAAACGGAACTGGAGTGAGAAACTCGGCGAATGTCTTTGGGCCTACCGAACTACGGTCCGCAATCCTACAGGCTTTACACCTTTCTCTTTGGTGTATAGCTGTGAAGCTGTTCTTCCTTTAGAGCTACAAATTCCTTCTTTAAGGATTGCCATTGCTAATGAGCTTACTACAGAGAATAACGATCTTCTTCGACTTCAAGAGTTAGAAGCACTTGATGAGAAGCGATTAATGGCTCAATAATATATTGAGTTATACCAAGCCCGTATCTCAAAGACTTTCAACCGCAAAGTTAAAGTTAGAATATTTCAGCAAGGAGAACTTGTTCTGACAGTCAGACGTCCTACGACTATGACTCATATGAGCAAAGGGAAATTCGATGCAAAATGGGAAGGTCCATACGTCGTAAGCAAAGTCTTCTCAAATGGAGCTTATCAACTTTCAGAGCTTGATGGTCGAGTTGCTATGATGCCTATCAATGGCAAGTTCCTTAAAAAGTATTATGTATAAATGTAAATGCTTGTAAATCATCAGACAGAATCAAGTTCATAAATAAAATTCAAATTTTATTTCATTATATGAGAGTACATGATATTAAAGATCACTATCATCTTTCTCTACATTAGGACGCGGGCCACTGCCGTCCTTCTCAAAAACACGATCAGCAAAAGAGCCGAGAACCTCCTTGCTGGAACCGACGAGGAACTTACAAGCGGCCATCCTCATGGCTTCTTCTTCTTCAGTCCTTCCTGGTTCGAGCAGGAAATCCAAAATGTCTCGTGGCGGCTGGGGTGCAGACGAACCTTCGCCTGCTTCTGCTGCCTTCGGTTGAACTAGATCGGCAGGGCGTTCTTCAGTGCCCTTCTGAGCCGGCGGAGCGATCTCAACCTTCTTGGATGCTTCTTCAGACGACATTTTTATGTTGAAAATTGGAAGTGTTCGTTCCTGTCAGATTTCTGCTATATTTATAGACAGAAATTCCTCAACTAACGAAGCAACACATTCATCCGACGGTTTGTCTGTTCATTAATGCCTGACGGTTTATCTGTTCATTTATCACATTCATCCGACGGTTCGCCCGTTCATTAATGCCTGACGGTTCGTCCGTTCATTTATTACATTCATCAGACGGTTCATCCATTCATTTATTATCATCCGACGGTTCATCCGTTCATTTCATCACTACTTGACGGTTCATCCGTTCATTATCATCCATCATTTGACGGTCTTTCCGTTCATTTATCCCACATACATTGACGATTCATCATCGTTCATTATCCACATCAGCAACTTGTCATTTTCGATTAAGTTGTCAATTGAAATAATGATATTCAATATATTCTGCCACGTCCATATTACCTTTGAGCATATATAATGAATATAATTATTTTCTACAAAATCATCAAGTAATATATCATGTCTTGTGCCTCTGAATATATTTTCTATCTCTATTATTTATATCTAAATAAGATATGCAATAAATAATGGAGTCATAACAAAATGTCTTTTATTTATCAAAATACGAGACATTACAAAAAAACGCATCTACGGCAACAAACCCAAAGATACAATTAAGAAGGAAGAATGATCAGATTGTCAATTTGCTGCTTCAGTGTCTGCAGCTCTTCTTCATGAGTAGATGTCACCTTTCTTCTAGCCTCTTCTATTCCTGTTTCTTCATTAAAAACTGGCATGTCTATTGTCCGGCGGGTAATCTCTGCACTATGGGTTGCCTCATACTCTTTCCTTTCCTGAATTAAGGCATTGAATTGTTCAATCATAAGTTGGTGATTAGCAGTTTCCTCTTCAAATTCTTGCTGGAGGCGAGTAATCTCTGCTTTCAGTTCAGCAAGTTTCTGTCCTTTGCTTTCAGCCATTAAAGTAACTGATTCTATCTTGGAGTTGTATTCAGCTGATTTTGCGGAATGAGCCTCCAAAAGATTTTGAAGGTTCACCCTTTCTATATCAGCTGCTTGAGCCATTCGCTCAAACTCAGCCTGCACTAGGGACTCTATTTCCTTCTTCTTGAGCTCCTTATAGTTCTTTACGGAGACTTCTAATTCATTCAATATGTGTTCAAGGAGAGTGGCCTGAGCTTCGTCTTCTTGCTCCCTTATGGCTCTTATTAAGAGAGAAGTTGGCTTCCTAACCATAAAGAAATCAGCTCCCTCTTTCTCTATCATCTTATGAACAAGAGGTCCCAGAGACTCGAAGAAACATCTGGTAGATGACTGGACAACTTGTTGATTAATGGCCAGAGTTCCAGGAGTCGCAGCTACTCCTGTTGAAGATGAGGCAGCAAGTTGCTCGATCCTTTGTGGCTGGATAGCAGGTTCTTTAAACAAAGGAGCTAGAGTGGAGCTGGTCGCCCCTCCTGTTTGTTCTTCTGCAAAAGTAAAATTGTTATTTTACCAGTTGTCTGCCAATGACCAAGAGGATCAAATAAAAGCGGTCTTACCTTGGTTCGATGCAGCAATAGGCTTATTTCCTGTAAGAATGGACTCCTGTTGAACAGAAGTAACTTCAACTGCAACAGCCTGGCTGCTGCCAGCCTCAGAACCACAGGATAGATGATGACTACTACTAACAACCACCGTGGTTATGGGTATTATAGCCAAGTCCGTCGGAGGTGTTGGCAGAGTCTCAAGATCTGCAAGAATTACAAATAAAAATATTAGCTATCAATCTATTTTAAAGGAAAAGATTGCTAAATCTCGTTTTATACCTTGAGGGTCGGTGGCGGGAGTTTCTTTCAGAACATCTTCATCGGCTGCTTCTTCATGAGATATTTCTTTCTCAACATCATCAGGATTTAGAGTATCAGCAACTTTTTCTGCAGACGCCTCCAATTCAATATCCTTTTTAGGATCTGAAGTATCATCGGCATCATCAGGAGATATATGTTCTTCATCATCCCTTTCGGGATCTTGTATATATTCATCAACATCTCTAGATGAAGAGCTTTCCTCATCTTCTTCTTCTTCTTCTGCTGCATTCCCACTGTTAGTTGCAGTCTGATCCTCCTGTAGGCTATAACTGCAATTTTCTAAAGTTGCGATCATTTCACGATCTTCTTCTTTACGAAGAGTCCTAGGAGTAGGAGGAGGTTGAGTTACCTCCGCAACAGGTGAAAGAGGTCGTACAACATTTTGTTCTTCCTCTGTGATGTTTTCTCTGGGCTTTTCAACCAAAGTTCTTGGGTCAAGATTTCCCCTCTGTTCAGTCTCTTCAAGTGTTTTACTCCCAGATTCAGAAATAGGTGTGGGAGATGACATTATAATTCCTGCTGCAGCATCTACTGAAGTCAGGATTTGCCTGGAAGAAGAGTATGCTAAATTTCTTCTGGTGACCACCCTCTTCTTTGTGTGTAGAGGTTTGTCAGGACTCTCTATATTTATTGGTTCTGCTTGTTTCTGCACGGAAGTTGGTGTAGTAGCTTCTTGATTTGTCTCGGCCAGCTGCCGAGATTGGGACCTCGTAGTGATCTTTTCAGAAGAATGATCTAAGATCAATTTCTTCTTTGCTGCTGGAGCAAGAGGCTCCTCTCTTCTCCTCTTCTTTGTCGGAGATCTACCCACTTTCAGAGAAATACGCAGTGGTGCATTTACCTCTTGAGGGAACATAATATCCCTCGAAGCTTCTAAAGGTGCATCTGCCGGTTCGTGCACCTCATCATTTGCAGGGAGTGACAAAGCGACTCTTCATTTTCTTAATCTGTTTGAAGATGCAAAACTATCTGCGAGACTAAAATTCTCGGCAAAAGTGTTTGCAGATGTATAGAACACTGAATATGTGAATAGCATCCGAGGACCCTGGGGAGTGATCTTTGCTGGCATTGAGAATACGGCCTTCGTATCACGAGCATTGTAATAAGCCCAAGCTCGGGCTCCGTCGATCAAGAAACCCTTACCCTGAAGGCAGGTGATTGCATTCCCCACGTGGAATTGATCATATCCAAATTGCCGAGCAAACCGGCTGGGGAGATATGGTTCTAAATAGCATTCCTCTTCGAACCGGTATACCAAATGAGATGGTCGAATTGTCTTCAACCATTCAAAGGCTACACGGGTTAGAGGCTGCATCTTTGAGTCCACCATATTTGCGGGCATCTGATCATATCCAGCAGGGAGAGGAGCACAGCAGAAGTTCCATCCTCTATTTAGATTTAAAACATATCTGCACTCGCTCAAGGAAGTGTATTTCCATTTGCCCTGAGAATACCTTCGTAGGAAGCTGCCGTCAACCGGTCCCATGCCGGGGTCCATTAAAGTGGGATAATGAAGAAGCAACCATCCAAAAAGATATGTGTATGGCAGTTCGAGGCGGGGGAATCCTTTCTCTCCCTTTGCTTTCAACATCGAGTCAGCATACAGACGAAGACTCGTATTCAGCTTACAAGTCATCGCTGATAGCTGATCCACCTTGTAGCCATATACTAACTTGACAGCGACAAAAAGAATGCCGCGATGAAAGTGGTCCACGGCACTGGATCCTGGGACCACAAACCGTCGGAGCCAGTATGTCAGAAACCCTGCCAATTGGGCTTCTTCTGATATAGGTCTATAACCCATTCTCAAGTAACTCTCCAGAGTGTCCCCTTTCTTTAAAGGTGGACATTGGTAATCATCTTTCATCTGTTTATCATAATTACCACTCTCCTACATCAGCTTCATGACTTCTGTATTGCTCAAAGGTTTGAAGAAATCAGGATAACATTTGTCATTTTCATTGGTCTTCTTCTCCTCTAAATGGTTAAGGAACAGACATGGCAGCCACTTTGAGGAATAGCAGGTGTTGGCTGTAGCACTCTTGTAGAACAAAGAGCAGATTTTATAATGGCATAGCAGTTCCTCAAATACTGCTACCATTTCTGCATTTTCTCTTCTAAGTTTGTCCAACTCGTCATTTGTTGGAACAAATTCCTCATACGGAGCATCTGCCATGGGCAGGTACGAGATATACTTCATCTCGTGGAGTACAAACCCCATCTCTCCACCCGGGGTCATGAAGGTTCCTGTCCTATAATTGTACCTTTCAAACAAGGATAAAAACATATGTGGGTTGGGAGCAAAACCATATACATTGGCGTGCACTGCTTGATACAGATTGATCTGTTGGAGTCTGCCTTCGAATGTCGTCAGAATCCAATTCGTAATATAGTTCCATCTCTTGTAATCTGGATTCACCAATCCAGTCAGTCTGATGTCTTGTTCGGGGTATTTCCCTTCAGCCTTCGCAAATTCATTGGCGAATATCGGTGTCCTGACAGGCATCAGCAAAGAGGAGTTCTCTGGCGAAATACAGCCGGGTCTCAAGCCTCTCAACAAGACGCTGTATCTATCATAGGAGCTGTAAAACATATCTTTCTTGTTTTGGCCCCTTCTTTACGAAGATTTTTCCTGCACGGGCGTCCTGGAAAAGAGTGATGTTCCACTCCATCTTCCTTGGGTAGCTCGCATGAGCATACCGCGACAAAGGAAGGCAGCGGGCAATGTCTGGTATGAAGAGTGATCTATTTTCCTGGTGAACTATTCTCTCCTCCATCTTCGGCCTAGGCTGAGAGATTTTCTCAAAGGCGTCACCGAACAGGAATAAGGGTTTCTTATGAATAACAGCATCTGCTGACTCTAGGGGCTGTCCATTCATCAAACACATTAAAGTCTCATTATCCTGGGAGATGAGAATAGCCTGACGGGAGGCCGGCATGTCATATTAAGGATAATGAACATGAGACAGATCTTCTTTATATTCAGACTCTGAGAGAGTTCCCACAAAAGTTTTATATTCTGGGTCATCTCTCGTATTCACTGTATCAGACAAAAAGAGACAAATCAGTACAAGTCAAAATCAAAAAGTTCTGTCATCAAATTGTGCAACATCAGACTGTGCAACATCAGATTGCGCAACATCAGTTTGCGTAAACATCAGACTGCACGAATAAACAGTCATCAGTTTGCGCTGACAATCTCGCACAAATCGGCAGATTGCGCTGACATCTGCCAGCGTAATTCAACCGATTGCGCAGAAAGTCGTTCTTCATAAAAATGAAGAACTTTCTGAGTTGTGCAAACCAGAACCCTAAAGAGGGTGGCGCAGTATGATCACATCTCTAAAAAGAGATGGATTTCGAAAGACAGTGGGATCAAAACCCTAAAAAGGTTTAAAGTCTTCTACCTAACAACGCAGGATGAGCATCTTCGTGACGAGAGGCTCGTCGCGCAGTTCTGGTGGAGGATTCGGCCGGGGCCTTGCCTTTAGCGGCGGCGGTGACGGCGGAGGAACGTCGGGGTGCCATAAAAGTCGTCGGAGAAGGAGGACAGAAAGGGTTCGGGGATTTCTCTCAAAAGCACGAAGGATGCAAAGTGAAAGAATGAAATGAAAGAGATGGCTATTTATAGTCTTCGAATATGAAACGGCTGCCTCGGATTGCGCCTAAAATTGAGGGACTATTCGATTTGTGCAGACATCTCATCATCATGCGCAACTTGATTTGAATTTCAAAAAATTCAAAGTATTTCGAAACTTTGAATAAAATCAACTTTCGAAAACTTTGAAGCGGGTCTTGTCGGTCCTAAAAAATCAAGTTGCATCAATCAACAAAGTCAAAGAATCAAGATACATATCATTTTGATGAATTACGCATACAACAGATTGCGCAGTAATCCAATTGCGCATACTGGTTTGCGCATGCTCCCAACTGCGCAGGCTGACGTGGCTGAAGTCATCATTACCTAAATTAAATCAAATCTTCCTGACAACAGACAGCACGAAGAACGAGGAGACTGTTCGTTTATTGTGCCGCACAGTGCTCGAGGGCGGCTTACAGTTGGCAGCGCAATCTATTCTTGCGCAATCTAATCCTGCGCAAACCAACGTCTGCGTAGTCTGAGTCTGCGCAATCCAAAGCCAGCACAATTCGGTCTGTGCATTCTATCAATATAACTGATAAAGTACACATGGTATTCATGCCATCAATTACTCATTACGTGGCAACTGTCTATGCACGATCATACGCATTTCAATCAAATGATGCCATGTGTCCAAGATAGTTGGCCCACGATTCAGCAACTGCCTGCGCAATCCACAGCTGCGCAAACCATCCTGCGCAGTCCAGGATAACTAAAAGTTAGTTATTTCCAGAACTCTATAAATAGAGTTTCAAGTCTTCATTTCAAGGGGATCAAGAGATCAGATATAAAAGATCAGAAATCAGAGAGTTCAGGAGTTCTTGCCCAAGTGCTGCTGCATTCTTCCGAGGCTTTTGCCTTCAACTTCCGAGGCTTTTGCCTTCAGTTTCCAGAGTTGCTTTCAACTTCAGAGGCTTCGTCTTCAAAGTTCACATCGTCCAAGGGATAAAGCAATCGTCATCTAGATTAGATTCCTATAGTTGTAATATTCCCAGAATTCTTGTAATCTTTATTACACAGTTTGTATCAATAAAGTTTTATACTTTTGTTTTTGCAAACAAATACGACAGTGACAATGAAGAAGAAACTCTCACAACAGAAGATACTTTCACGTCTTACCTGGAAAGTCTGTCGATACAAATGCGATTTGCGCCAGACCATCCCGAAGACCTGGTAATCGGTGATGTGTCAAAAGGCGTAAGCACTCGTTCCAGCTCAAGACAATTGGTAATAGCAAATGTTGCATTTATTTCCAAAATTGAACCTAAGAATGTTTTAGAAGCTTTTTTAATAAATTTTGGATTTCTACTATGCAAGTGGAACTTAACCAATTTGAACAGAATCAAGTTTGGGAAATTGTTCCCAGACCTATTGATCATCCGATCATTGGTACTAAGTGGATATTCCGAAATAAGTTAGATGAGAATGGCTCAGTCACACGCAACAAAGCACGTCTAGTAGCTCAAGGCTATAATTAAGAAGAAGGCATTGACAATGATGAGACATATGCTCCAGTTGCTAGATTAGAGTATATTCATATGCTTTGTACTTTTATAAGTTTTCATGGTTTCAAACTTTTTCAAATGGATGTTAAAAGTGCATTTTTAAATGGTTTTTATATAAGAAGAAGTTTTCGTAAAACAACCTCCAGGCTTTGAAGATTTTAAATTTCTTGATCACGTATTCAAGCTTCGGAAAGCTCTCTACGGTCCCAAATAAGTACCCCGTGCATGGTATGAGCGTCTTAGTTCTTTCCTACTTGAACATGGTTTTTTAAACGGGAAGGTTGATTCAACTTTGTTTATAAAATCTTTGGACAAAAATGTTTTACTAGTGCAGATATGTGTAGATGATATAATCTTTGGTGCTACTAATTATATGCTATGTAACAAGTCTGCTAAGTGTATGCAGAGTGAATTTGAAATGAGCATGATGGGAGAATTAACATTCTTTCTTGGACTGCAAATTAAGCAGAGTTCACAAGGGATTTTTTAGTCAAGCCAAATATACAAAAGACTTGCTAAAGAAATTTGATATAGAAAATGTCAAACCTATTGGCACTCCAATGGAAACGTCTACAAACCTTGATATAGATTAAAGCGGTACACCAGTCGACATACGTAAGTACAGAGGTATGTTTGGTAGTTTACTATACTTAACTGCTAGTCGTCCATACATTATGTTTGCGATATGCTTACGTGCTAGATATCAGGCTTGTCCTAAAGAATCACATGTAAGTTCTGTTAAGCGTATCCTTAAAGGAACTTTGACAACCGGTCTTTGGTATCCCAAAACTGATTCGTTTGACCTGATATGTTACTCGGACATAGATTTTGCTGGATGCAAGGTCGATCGTAAAAGTACCAGTTGTACATGTCATTTTCTAAAAAAGTCATTAGTCTCCTGGTTTTCTAAGAAACAAAATTCAGTTGCATTATCAACTACTGAAGCTGAGTATATAGCTGTAGGACGTTGTTGTGCACAAATTTTGTGGATGAAACAAACTCTGGAAGACTTTCAATTATCCTTTCATCATATTCCCATTTACTGTGATAACACTAGCTCTATTAATCTCACTAAGAATCCCATATGTTATTCACGCACTAAACACATAGAAATTATACATCACTTTTTGAGAGACCATGTTTTGCAAGGTGATATTGTTTTAGAATTTTTTGATACTGAACATCAACTAGCTGACATCTTCACAAAACTTTTGGCTAAAGATCGTTTTAACTTTATACGAAAAGAATTATGAATTCTGGATGTTGAGGTAATATAATATAATATTTTTATTTATTGAACATGAATTCGCTAAATTTATTTTGGTTATAAGCCGAAAAGGCCCTTCTGTCACACAGGTGTAAATAACCTGAAGCGACATGATGTACTAGTCTTCGGATTACCGCTAGCTGGGATCCAGCCCCTACAGCTAACCTGAAGTATTTATGGCAATTTATGGGAAATCAATTAATAAATATTAAATTATTTTCTTCGATACAATTAATTCTAATTTATTTTCGTATTTATGTTAAAAACAATTACACTGTTTCCAACAACTGCCTTGAAACCCTAGATACCGAACTTAGTCAGAGTCCTGGCCGAACTCAGACCGAACTCGGTCTGGAGGATTTCAAACAGAAGCTGGTCAGCTGAGCCACCTTCTATTTAACCCTTTTTACATTATCCTCTTCCTCACAGTACCTCCAAACCATACTAAAATCCTAACCCTAACCTCCAAGTTCTCCCTCATCCAAGCTCTTCAAGCCTTCAAACTTTGGATTCAGAGCTCTCTCGAGGTTCACTTCTACTGTCTACCATTAATTTCGGTATATCTTTCTTTTTTTTTCATTCAATTTTCATATGGCTCCCAAACAACCTATTTCTTTTCAAATAAAGAGGAAAGTTGACGAAGGTTCGTCCTCGACTCCTCATGAGGCGGCCTCGTTTTCTCTTTACACTCCTTTGAGACCCGACGAAGATTTCTTCGATGAATTTATTTGTGTCCTAAGAAGCTTCGGACTCTTGGTTCACGGACTTTCATAAAAGAAAAATCTGTCCGGGCGCTCCTATCAACTTCACGTTATTTCCTGATTACTCTAGTGTATTCATATACCATCATTTGCTAGAGTTAGTTCAATCCACTTTTCCTGTTTATTCCAACGCCATTCGCATGTTCTATTGTAATTTCTCGGTCACAAAGGGCACGATGAAATCAAAAGTTGGTAGAGTCGACATCGAGTTTGATGCCGATGATTTAGCAATCGTTCTCTACATACCCAATAATGGGGAGGCACTTGTGGAAATCACCTAAGTTGAATTTTCCAAGGGGACAACTTTTGATTCCTTCTGTGATTCACTCTGTGAACCGAATCCTCGACCCCATGGCACTCTTCGCCCTAGACATATGAACAACTACTTCTATGATCTCCATCGCATGGTGTTCTCTACTATCCTTCCTAAGAACACTGCCACAAATAAGATTTCCTACCTGGAACTCTCAGCAATTTATCATCTTCACTTTTATGTTTCTTTTAGTCTTCCCAAGACTATCATCTCCGCTACGGATCATTCTCGCAAGACTTCCTCACGACGCCTTCTATATGCGATGTACCTCCCAATCAACTTTTAGTATTTTGAGGTCAGTCTTGAGGACTATGTTGAGGATGCTACTCCTGCCTATCTTCATGAGCATCGTCGCCCAGCTCAGCCTGTACAGGTTCCACCTCCTATAGTCACTCCCACTTCCACTAATTCTCAGGCTACTCATCCTCCTGCCAGTATTACTCTTGAGTCCCTTCAGACTCTAATACTGGATCAGTTCCATGCTATAGATTTTCGTACGACCCTTCAGCTCCATGCCATCTCAAACACGGTTCATGATTTGTCGTATAGCCTTGCTTAAAACCCGAGAGGCCCCATACGTATGGTTCGTGATCCGACCCGGCTTGGCTATCGCATTGATGACCGTGAGGCGTAGTGTTACTTTGACTATGTGGCTGCTCGATATGACCCCAGTCGATCTGCTGAGACCGGTCCTTCTGGTACTGCTGGTGCAGCAGCTGATGATGATGATGATGATGAAGAGGATGATAGTTGAGGATTTGTTATTCCTTGTGATAGTTCAGTGACTTTGTTATGTTTTGACTTTATTTTAGTTGGCATGCATTAGTGATAAATGCTTCTTTCAAGCATTATTAGTTATGACTTTTTCAGTTTTCTTTTTCTTTGTGCATTACTTTTTTTCAGTTTATGCTAGTATTTCCATTATTCCATGCATGTCTTCTATTATGTTTTGTGGTTTAATATTGTTATACCATTTTGCTATCATAACAAAACGGAAGAGTAAGATTGATTACTGATTGATAAAATTCAGTAAGATTGATTTAGATAATATTCTGATGATTATTCTACTAATTTGGTTTGAAATAATTTTGGTTCTGATGATTATTTTACTAATTTGGTTTGAAAGAATTTTGGTTCAGACTCTACAGATACAGATTCAGCAGAATATTTTATTATGGGGGAGTAATACGACTTGACTGCATACTACGGGGGAGCATTGAGCATTGTACTCTACCATTTTTTGACGGACAAAAAGCTTTATCAAGTCTACTTCCACTTCAAGCTGAACTTTTCCTTCAGTATCAATCGTAGTTTTGTCACATTATCAAAATGGGGGAGATTGTTGGCACATTTAACCATAGTCAAACCAATTTCGATAAGTGTCTTAAAACTTCGATCTCGATATAAAAATAAACGAAGAATGCAGATTGCGTCGTCTCTGAGATTTTATTATTTATTATGTATTTTTCTATTTTATTGAGTCGAGATTATTTGTGAATCGGGATCACTGGCAATTAGAAGTCTATCCTAAATCAAACCCATTCTTGATTTGATCCTAAACCAAACGAGATCCAAAAACCAAAATAGCCCTGGAATTAGGCTAACGGAACTCGGTCGGAGTTCTGCCAAAACTCGAACCAAAGTCGGTCAGTAAAATTCACTCCTGGTCAGAAGCTTTACCTATTCATGTGGATCTCCAACGTTTGAATTTTTGAACGTTAGGGTACCGAGTTCTGCCCGGACTCTGTCCTAGAAAAACCTATAAACAGAGAAGAAAATTTTATTTCTAAACACAGATTCAATCTTCATCTTCTCTATCTATTCCTAAGCTTTCTATTCCATTTCCAAAGCTTTAAACTTCAAATATCCAAGTCAGCTCTATTCTTCTAAGTGTCGGTGGTTTTCGAGTAGGAGTTTCAAGTTGTACAAGCTTGATGTACAAAAGCTTTCTTCAGAAAGGTGTTGAAGTTTATTCGTGGGCTTCGGATAAAAATACGACGGTGGTGAAGTTGGCATATTCTTCGGAGAAAAACACGTGGTGTAATCTATATTTCAAATAGTGGATTCAAACATCGGGTTGAGTACTCGAGACTGGACTAGTCCTCACAGAGGGAAACCAGTATAAACCTGCTGTCTTTGCGTATTATTTTCTCGTCCTAATTTTATTGACTTACTTGCAATTATATATATATATATATATATATATATATATATATATATATATATATATATATATATATATATATATATATATATATATATATATATATATATATATTGCTTCACTTGCTTTGAGTTAAATTTTTAATTGCTAAATATTCTTCGCTACACTCTATTTACCCCCACTCTAGAGGTGTTATTGTTCCTACAGTAGCAAAACAAGAAACACTCCAAATTTGGAGCGTCTCGTAGCTCCACTAAAGTACTTCCTAGGCCCACATAAACCAATCATGTGTTGCTCTCTTTCCACTTCCTTTTCGATTCTTTTTTTTCTCCCAGACCTCTCCCCTTCCTTGTTCCCCTTCTCTCTTTCCTTTTTCCCACAGGAACCCAACCCTCTCCCTCTTTCCTTCACTATCAAAATAAGTCATATTGGCGACAACATTAACGACTTCGGCTAAATACGTCGCTATTTTGTGTATTTAGCGACGTATAGAAGTGACGTCGCTGAACGTCGTATTTAGCAACGTTTAGCAACTGATAGCGACTAACATTATGGTTTGGAAAGAACAAGTCGCGGTTTAGTCACAGAACGTCGGTGATTTATTTTATTCAACGATATTTTGTGACTCTTACTCCAGTACATCGCAAGTTTATTAGTTAACAACGACGTTTAGCGACGTCTTTCATATATGGTGCTGGGAACCGATCGAATTCATTTTCTTTCCCCAAAATTTTCGATCTCCCACGCGCCTCAAGCCCTAAATCTCTTTCTCCCTCCCCCTCTCGTCTCCGGCGACCTCCTTCCCCCTCTCGTCTCCGACAACCCCTCCCCGCGGCGACCCCCTCCCCTCGACGACCCCCCTCCATCGGCGACCCCAGTCCCCCCGTCGCACCTCCACTATCGAGTCCCCTCGTCGACGCCGACCCGACCAGTCCCTTCTGTCGCTGCTCTATCACCGGCGACCCCAACCCGACTCTGACCAAGACAGGTAAACCCTAACCCTAGCTCCCTCCTCCTGACGTATTGACACAGACACGACACACACACACACACTGATACGACACGCTGACACAATACGCACACACGCTGATACGATACTGACACAACACGCTGACGTGACACACTCATGCTGACATGACACACTGTTTAGTATGTCAAACTCACATGCTTGTAAGTATGTGACAGTTTGGAGAGGAGGGGACTGTCAAAAAATATTTATATGGCAACCCCATTGTGAGAACACATGAGTGGCTATGGGCTAATGTGCATCCTAGTGAGTGAGTGTTATAGTGACGTATCCTATGAGTGAACTTGAGTGTCTAGGAGGTGAGTATCCTGTGACAGGTTAGAACATGAGGTATCCAAAGAAGTATATAGCATGGTTTAAAGTATCGGCCGATACCGATCCGATACAGCCAATATCGATGCGATTTGGTATATCTCAATCCGATACCGACCGATACCCGATACTTACCGATACCAACATTGAGGGTCGCTTTTCCAGTCAATTCGGCAAAGAAAATTAAACAGAAAAGGCAAATCATCAAGGGATTAAAGCATAATAAGATTGTAAAAACCTGTAAAAGAAGAAAATCAATCTATTATATGTAAACCAATAGCTAAGGGTGATTACAATATTATTTAATTTCAAAAATACTACGAAATAACACTAAAAATACTTAAATTATGCCTAAATGAATAAAATTTATGTTTTAAAATGTAAATAATTTATTAAAAAAAAATTTGATACCAAAAAAATCCGATACTTCGATCTGAAACCGTCGATACTACCAATATCGCCGATACCAATAATCGTAGGAATAGTCCGATACCGATACTGTGAACCTTAGTATATAGAGTATCCTTGTACCTAGAGTGTATATATAGAATATCCTAGTACCTAGAGTGTATAGAGTATCCTAGTACCTATAAAGTATCCTCTAGAGTGTATAGAGTATCCTATGATATTGGGGATTACCTACTCCGAGAACCTTGCTAAGAAGTATCCTAGTACCGACAGTGTATAGAGTATCTTAGAATTGTAGGTATGATTGGTACAGTATTTTGAGCCCTTCTATAGAAATTAAATTTACTTATGCCTAACCTTTTGGGCCTATTAGAGTTATAGATTTTTTCGAAAATCTAGTATAACGTTGATTGCCTCAAAATGCTTGCATAAGTAAAAGTGTAAAGAGTGAGTATACAAGTAGTATATCGTAGTATACTAGAGTGTATAGAGTGAGCTTTCCTACTTCCTTTCTTGTCATTCGTGTCATTGAGCCGACTATTCGGCATCATAGGATATCTACCTCAAACTCACCCTAGAGAAGTGTGGAAATATCAATATTAACAAAGGTTCACAGTATCGGTTTTGGTATCGGTATCATTTATGGTTGATATCATGAATCTCATAGCTTTCGCTAGCAGAGCACAATGTAGAGCCAAACGTGAAGCAGAGCTTCATATTCAAAATATTAGAAGTAAAAAGTTTTCGATTGGTGGTGGGACGAGAAAGGATTCTGACTCGTCCCACCACCAATCGAAAACTTTTTAATTCTAATATTTTGAATGTGAAGCTCTGCTTCACGTTTGGCTCTACATTGTGCTCTACTAGCAGAAGCTATAAGATTCATGATATCAACCGTAAATGATACCGAAACCGATTCTGATACTGATACCGATACTGTGAACCTTGGTTAACATTAATATTTTCACACTTCTCTAGCCTGAGGTTGAGGAAGATATCATATAATGCCGAATAGGATGCTGAGAGAGTCGAATGAGAATCATGGTAGTAGAGAGGGGTCAAAGAGGAGGCCTTCTTGTTGAACATGTGACGACACTCATTTGATACTCATGTGTCTATATGCATCAATTTGGAATATACTCGAATAATCTGTATCTATCTTTGTAAAATTATTGTCAAATGGATATGAATTACTATCTGCGGTATCGTTCGTGGATGTACAATCGTCATCCTGATGATATGTGTGGTGTGTGGGATAAATTTATACATGGGATAGAGCAATTCTGCAGTTCGCCAAGGCGTTCCCTCAATACATGGACGATACCAAAAGTAAGTGTCCATGTATGAGATATCACAACATAAAATATCATAAAAAAGTGGATGTGATATATCATTTGTACTCGAGAGGTTTTATGTCGAATTACTATCAGTGGATGTCACACGGACAACTTGTGCCTTTAGCATCAGAGCTGGAGCCTAATTTCTCGTATATGGATGTCCATGACCACGCTGGTTATGACGAAGGGTAGGTGAACATGGTTTTTGATGCTGTGGGGCCTAGTTTCGATCCAGACAATCACGATGTGGCAGAGGAGGCACGGAATGCTGATGCTGCAAAGTTTATGGAGTTGCTGGAGAATGCAATGACTCTTTTGTATCCTGGTTGCGAGGATCATTCACCGTTGGAGGTGGTTACAAGACTGCTAAGCATCAAGTTCGATTTTAACATGTCTCAAGAATGCTGCAACCGAATCATCGAGTAGATTATAGAGATCTTGCCAGAAGGTGCAAAGTTACCTACAGACTTCTACAGGTCTAAGAGGATGGTGAGATCTCTCTGGATGGGATATAAGAAAATTGATGCATGTTGCAACAGGTGCATGTTGTACTACAAAGACGACAAGGATAAAGACGTGTGCAGATTTTACGGTGCTGATCGCTACAAGGCAACAAGTTCAAGTAGGACTCTCGATGCAAGGAAGCCTACCGATTCGATGCACTACTTGTCGTTGACACCGCGGTTTCAGAAGTTGTTTATGGTGAAGGAGACTGCAGAAAATATGAGCTAGCACAGACGGGAATAGATCGAAGGAGTGTTGGATCACCCATCTGATGGAGAAGCATGGAAGCACTTTGATCGAGAGTATCCAAATTTTGCTTTGGATTCGCGTAATGTCAGATTTGGTCTCTGCTTCTACGGTTTTACCTCATTCGGACTTTCGGGCTCCCAGTATCCGTGTTGGCATGTGATCGTCACTCCGTAAAATCTACCGCCTTGGATGTGCATGAAAACTCGGTATATGTTTCTCACCGTTATTATCCCGGGTTCGACCAATTCAAAGAGGAACATTGATGTGTATTTATAGCCATTGATAGATGATTTAAATCAGCTGTGGGAAGTTGGTACCAACACCTATGATGTTTCTAAAAGTAGAATTTTCAGATGAGGGCCGCACTTATGTGGACCATCAACAACTTTTCGGCCTATAGAATGTTATCTGGATGGAGCACTTATGGTCGTCTCTCATGTCCGTATTGCATGGACCGTACGAAGGCTTTCCGTTTAAAACACAGAGGAAAATCGTGCTTCCTCGATTGTCATCGATAGTTTTTATCGAAGGACCACCGTTCCGGAGGAACAGGAATGTATTTCGTGCCAGCGTTGTGGAGAAGGCCAATCCACCGCCAACGTGGACCGGAGGCACGATATGAAACGAGGTCAACGATTTTATAAGTGTTATCAAAGAACCTACAAAGGGATGCAAGTGTGATGAATTTGGCCGCACTCATAATTGGACGAAAAGAAGTATATTTTGGGACCAGCCTTATTGGAGCACCAATCAGATCAGACATAACGTTAATGTCATGCATATCGAAAAGAATGTGTTTGACAACATAATCAATACTATGATGGACGTAAAGGAAAAGACTAAAGATAATCCCAAGGCCAGGTTGGACTTGGAAGATATATGCAGATGTCCTGCGTTAAATTTGATAAAGGAAGGCAATGGGAAGTATAAGCAGCCTAAGGTAATTTTCTCACTAGACAGGAAGGATAAAGTGAGACTTTATAGGTAGATTGACGACCTAAAATTTTCTAACGGATACGTATCGAATTTAAGAAGATGCGTCGACCCGAAAGAGAACAAACTGACGGGTATGAAGAGCCACGACTGTTATGTATTTATGGAGAGGTTAATTTCGATTGCATTTCGGAAATTATTACCGTCGGTTGTTTTGGATCCTTTGACAGATTTGAGCATATTATTCAGAGATCTTTGTTCTACTAAGTTGCTTGTCAATCATCTAGAAAAGCAGGAGAAGGATATTACAGTAACACTGTGCAAGCTTGAGCGGCATTTGAACCACCTAAAGAGAAAGGTGAAAAACAAGGCTCGGGTCGTGGGTTCTATTTGTGAAGTCTATGTTCTCGAGGAGATTACAAACTTATGCTCGATGTAATTCAAGCCACATATTGTTACTAATAGAACAAGAGCTCCCAGAAACGACGATCGATATCTTGAATCTAATGATGCAATACTGAATGTCTTCAATGCTTTCGGAAAGCCTTCCGGGAAAATAAAGAAACAATATCTGAATGACGAGGAACTAAGGGCTACTCAGTTATATATATTGCTCAACTATGACTATGATGAAGTGGAGAAGCTCGAGGGGTAAGTAACTAATACATCCACAGTTACGTCATCTATGCATGTAATATTATCCAATATTATTATTACACTAATTGGTATATGTGTTGTTATTTTCAGCACATTTAATGATGAGGTGAGGTCGAGTAGACAGTACATAACGAATAAAGAACTGGAACAGGAAATGAGACATAATTTTCCTTCATGGTTGAGTGCATATGTAAGATGATGCAGTAATTACTTCTCGTATATGTACTTTGCACAGTAATTAACGGAATGCTGAATTTAATTTCTTATCTTGTGTTATTTAGGTCGATCGTCCGGACGCAATACTAAAGAATAAGTCTATTAGAACTCTAGCGAAGGGGCCTATTTATTTCGTCAAAATATGGCCAAGCTATTGTGTGAATGGGTTTAGGTTCAAGTCAACAAATGCTCCAATCAGAGAGAACTTTCAAGATCTTGATTCGACCAAAAATAGTTGTTTATGTATCCGATCTACAAACTACAATGATGTAGATTCGGGCAATGATTTCTATGGCGTCTTACAGGTGATTATGGAGTTGACATATAACTATGGCATAGAGCCGACCAAGATCGTGTTCTTCATGTGTGATTGGTTCGATCCGATCCAAGATCAAGGTTAGAAAAATTGACAAGCATGGTCTTGTGGATATTAACTACCACCGTCGATATCAAGGATACGAACTATTTGTCCTAGCAAGTTAGGCTCAACTTGTTTACTTCACAACTTATCCTAGACGAAAAAAACCTAGGTTGGACTGGTGGGCATTTTGCAAGACTAAAGCCAGAAATACCTACGATGTTGACGAAATAGCTTATCAGGAGGATGAGCTACCTCTCGTAGCAAATACAGTTGACGTGGACACAACAGAAGTTTTATATTACACGTCTAATCGTGTAGAAGAAGTAAAGTATCCAAAGAGAAAAACGTAGTAGACGAAAGCGAAGATGAGGAGGAGGAGGAAGATGAGGATACGGAGGATAAATAAGATGAATTTTTAGAAGATGATTGAAAGTAAAATAAAATATAAAATATGTTTAACCACTAAAATCTCCATACAATAATGAATCTTCCACATTACATGTCTAATACTGTCATTTTGTTTTATCCCTAATTAATCTCTATGTTTCCATCAATCTATCGAAATGGCACCTATGACTCGAGCACGTCGCTTAAGAGAGGTACAGATAGCTGCTGAGGAGGTAGTGGTACATCCTGCTGCTGAGGAGGTAGTGCTTTCTCCTACTGCTGAGGAGGTAGTGGTACCTAAAGCAGAGATGAAGGTCAAGGAAGAATTTTCTCCTACTATTAAGGAGGAAGTGATTCCTAAAGTCGAGATAGCTGTGAAGGAGGAGGTGGCTCCTGAAGGCAGTTACACCAGGAGTTCCAGTCATCCAGCTCCTACGGATATTAGTCTTTCTAGCGTAGATCCTACTTATACGCAATGGCTGAGGAGGAAGATCTCTCTGCGCCAGCGGAGCGGGTAGAGCAGTATGATATGACTTTTAACCAGATTTGTTTCGTGTAAACTTATTTCGGGGTTAGACTTGGATGTTTTTACAACCCTTGATGTTTCTTATTTTTAGACATGGTTATTATCTAGACTTGGATGTTTTTGGATGTTGTTATCTAGACTTAGTTATTATCTAGAAATTCAACGGAGGGTTGCTCCGGATCTATTATAATGAACTGTGATATGTTAAATGCATGGTTATTATCTAGAAATTCAACGAAGGGTTGCTCCGGGTCTATTTTATAAACTGTGATATGTTTAATGTATGGCTGTTTTCTTGTAGATATCTATTTCTATCAGGTGTGGCAGGATGCAGAGGATCATACCACCGTAGCGGTAGAGGAGTATCCTATGGAGGTAGAGGTTCCACCGGTGGATGGAGTGGTACTTCGTTAGTAGATGACGGTATTGGTCTCTCATCTTCTAGTACTCAAGTGTACCAGCCACTCAGATCTCCGTCTACGTCGACGGTACATGACAGTACTCCTGGAACGGATAGTTCCAGGCCTGAACCTATATCGTCTAGCAGTGTTCCTCCTGCGGACGGTACTATGGAGACTGAGGAGCGGGTGGAGGAGTTTGCACCTACGCCGTCTCCATATGATTCGAGCGATCCTTCATGCGCCCCTCCAGACGAGACAAGGATGGAGATTTGGTCCGACGGGCCTACAAAGTAAGTTAATTAGTTAACATTTACATATACTTATATCTATATATTAATTAATTTAATTATCGTTGTGTAGATATCGTCCTCCGTCAGTTCAGAGGGCATTGGGACTATTTCTGAGGTCCAACTACGGGGGCCCTTGGATCAACTACTAGGATGCCTCGGACGAGAGGAAGGCATTCTGGTTTGCCCACTTCAAGGTAACTAAAGTATATTGCTTTTGCTATAAATCATATTTTATGCATATTGTATAGCTAACTAATTTAATTCTTGTAGAAATTATATTTTTATCCACCACACAGGGCTGGGACAATTGAGAAGCAATTTCCTGCCGTTGTCGCCAAGTTGATCCGGGATGCGATCCAACCTTGGATCACGCCCGAGCAGTGGACTGCCATGAAGGCAAGATTCGATGCTCCTAGGTACAAAGAACGGTCGGAGAAGGCGAAGGTGGCTAGGACGAGGGCAAGGAAGTGGTGTGGTGGCTCGATTCCCATGACGGAACATTTTTGTCGCCTGGTACGTGTTTTACTGTAATATGTTATTTTAATGAAAGTAGTAATAAATTGTTTAATTTCAATGACCAATATTTTATTATAACAGGTAAAAAAGGGTGCGAACCCAACATGGTGAAGGTCTTCCTGGCTACCCATCGGAAGGACGAAAAGCTCATCAATGATCGGGCCACGCAGAGCTATGTAAGGATTACTTTACGTGTCACTAACTTTATTATAACTTAAAAAATATGCAAATATATCCATAGACGTGGAACAACTTGGTTGGTAGTAAATATTATACTTATCGATATGCATACTTTTCTAGGATGAGTATCTTAGGCTAGAGCGTGAGGTTACTAGTGCATCTGCGAAGGGAGGGACTGGTAATTTCTCGCAGCGCCTTCCGGCTCGGACGATGGACGAGCTCTGGATGACCGCCGTTGGTGGTCTTTAGAGGGGTACATAATACGGTATGGGATCCTATGGCACCTTTGTGGCGATGCAGTCATCCAGAGCCTCCTCTGCCAGTGTGCATTTTCCACAACCCTCAGAGGAGTCGGTCCGAGTGGGGGAACTCTGTCGCCAGCTTACTGAGCTACGTGACGAGCTGTTGCGGGGGATGGAGGAGCAGCCCAGTTAGCCGCAGACGGACGATGTGGTCGTCACCGTCCGATTTGATATGCTCGAGTGCACCATTACGGAGACGGGCGAGAGGATAGATCGTGTCGTTCAGGCGGTGCAGGAGAGGATGGATCTTGTCGTTCATGGGTTGCACGGGACGCAGGCGGCCATTGGAGAGCAGGTTTCGAGGCTGGCGGCTGTTATGGATTCCACCAACTCTAGACTGCTGGCCATGGAGTGGAAACTTCCTGGTCATGCTCCAGCATCCACACTGTAGGAACGAAATTGTAAAGCAGAATACTCTAGAGGGGGGTGAATAGAGTAGGCAGCGGAATATTTATAATTTTAAAAACTCGTTAGCAGTTATATCACAGGTATAATGATAATCACAAAATAAATGACAGTAAAAAGGGAGATCAGAAGGCAAACGCAAACACAGATATTTATACTGGCTTCCCTCTTGTGAGGACTAGTCCAGTCGGAAGAACTCTAGCTTCTAGTTGAATTCACTATTGAAAAATCCTACAAGTTTTCATACGAAGTCCTTGCAACTTCCACAGACGCGAGCTTTGATACGAAGAACTCGACCAACTTCAATTGTGAAGAGTCAATCTTTAATAAAGCCTCTGATTACAATTGCTCTGAAACTTCTAGACCTCACCGTACTAGCATATCGACTAGAGGATTGTAACTGGCTTGGGATTTAAAAATGGAAGCTTTTTAGAACTCTTTGGAAGAAATGTAAGCTTTAGAAGAGAAGAGATTGAAAGTGAATTGGTGATTTGAAATGATCAAAATTCTTCTCTATTTATAGTTTTTCCAAAGACAGAACTCTGACAGAATTTGGGCAGAATTCAGACAGAACTCTTTGTAACAAACCGCAACTGAAGGGAGACCAAGTTCAAAATCAAACGTTCACATAACGTTCAACTTGGCCGAACTCTGGCCGAACTCTGGCCGAGTTCTGTCAGGGTTTGTTCAGTTGATTTTGTGAAAAATAAATTTGGCTTTTTGAAAAGTCCTTCAGAAGCTTTTTGTAAAATAGATGTTTTTCAAAAACATAGGTCATTTTAGAAAGATAGGTCATTTTTGAAAAATATTTTCGGATAGCTTATTTGCCAGTATGACTTTGTGTATAATGTATTCCTAGACTCAATAAAAAATAAAAATTATATTACTTTGAAAGAAATATATGCTTGAGTGGCAAACAGCTTCGGTCATGAACTGAGTAGATATCCATCTTTGATCGGTGTTCAAATCGTCGTTAGTAAACATCTGAATTGATTAGTATATCGAGACAGAGTTTGATCAATTATTAAAATCAGGTTTGACCATGACCAATAGGCCAACACACACCGACTGCAGCGGCTCTACTGCCTCCTCTTCCTCCTACTGATGGGTTGTCACCGGTGATGCTGACCCCGGAGCAGTGTAGGTTCCTGGTGTCCAAGGTGTTGGCACTGCCTACTCCTCCTTCTCCTCCTCATCCTGACCAGGCGTAGTACTCTATTGGACTTATTTTCATTTGTTATGTTGGTGACCCATTGTTGGGTCTTTATGTATTTGTTGGTGACCCATTTTTGGGACTTTATGTATTTATTTTATCCCGGGTATGACAATTTGTCTTATATTATGTTGAATATTATCGGACACACTTTTTATAGCCGTTTGGTAGTGGATTTGTATCCACCCGGCTATTTCTTGTCTTTCTGATCGTTAGATTCTATTTATTTGATTATTGGTAGTGCATTATTATTATTTATCTCTATATTGGTTTACCAGTATTGAGTGTTCCACTAAAGGGATCGGCGAACCCAGGAAATTCTACGGAGGGTTACTCCGGGTCTATTATTTGCAAACTGAAACTCTAAATACAGGTACAATGTTTTTAATATAACTGTTTTTTATGTGAAATGCATACTGCATTCTTTTTTTTACATTTTTTTGGAATTAACGACGCTTAGCGACGGTCAGCGACGCATACATACGTCGCTAGAACGTCGTAAAACTGAGAATCAAAACTTCGCTAATCGTCGCAGCACGTCGCAGATACGTTGACATGCCAAACTGTACAGTTCAGCAAATCTGGTATCCGAACGTCGGTATTCAAGTATCATAACAACGCAAAACATCGCAAAAATGATCATATGGCAACCAAAAAATTGCCAGATATAGAGTCGGAAAATGTCGCTAACTTCTGACTGTAACGTCGCCAAAACCTGAATGGACAACGACAATCAGCAACGAAATGTTACGACGCTAATTAGCAACGTTTTTGTCAGTCAACGTCGCTAAAACTGGCGACGTCGAGCGTCACCGAATGACGTCGCTATAGCGATGAATAGCGATGTTTTACAAGTTAGCGACCATGAATAACGCGACATGCCCGAAACGTCGCTAGAAACGTCGCTGTCAAAAGTTAGCGACTTTTTTTGCTGTTTAGCGACGTTGTTAGGCGTCGCTAATATGAGATATTTTGGTAGTGTTTTTCCTTTTTTCCCTTCTTCAATCGTATTTTTTTCTTCATATGCTATAGCGCTGAAAATCGATCTCGCTGAAGGCCGCCTCCTCTCCAAGGGAAAAAATGAACGATCAACTTCCTGGAAGGGAATTCTCAATTTCAGAACAAATTTAACTTCCAAAACCTGTTCATGACTGTTGGTTATTGTACATAACCAATATTATTCACCTATGGGCATAAAGAACTTTAGTAATAATAGGTCCGAACATATGAAAGTGGGAAATTCGTTCATTAGGAAATGCTATGGGTGTTGAGAATAAGAAAATACTTTCTACTACAAGCTATTTAAGAATTATATTTTTAATTACTTGTTCGGAGTGAGACGCTTCTCATGTTCATCCTTTTGCCAATCAGCTTCCTGGAAGGGAATTAATTTTAGATACTCTTTCTTCTTTCCTATTATATTAGCTGTTTATTTTTTATAAGATGTTCCTCTCTCCAAACATCTTGATCTCGATTGCTTCCTGGAAAGGAATTAATTCTTTCCTATTAAGGAGGGAAAAAAGGGAACAAAAATAAGGAGAAAAATAGGGAGGGAAAAACTTACCAGGAAATAAAAAAGGAGGGAAAAGAGGGAGAGAAAAAGAAGTTAATTTGGAGTATACCATTTTGTGTCAATATCAAATGGACACTCCAAAAGTAGTTTGAAGTACCGTTTGGAGTATGGTTTGGAGTATAGCTTGGAGTGTTCCCATTGTGGATGCTTTAACCTACGACTGTCGCTGGATAGTCGCTCGATGGTTAATATTTTGACATCCAAAGCAACGACTAATTACTGATGAAACCTAATTAGTTACAAAATTATTAAATAACTTCGACTCTTTAGTGACCAAAAATCGACATTCAGTGAATTGTATTACGAATTTGTAAAATTTTGGTCGTTATTTAGTCGTTGGTCTAGCCACTAATTGTTGTCAATTGCTAGGTTAGTCACTAATTTATCATATTTTTGTAGTGTAATAGATATATGTAGGCACAATCTACTCCTTATAGTGAGGTTCAATTTAGGACCGGACAAATACCATTACTGGCTAACTTTTATTAGGAGTGTTGACACCGCTGATAAGTCAATACCTGACTTGCAGCTCATCAGGTTCAAATTGTTGGCCCAATTGGTCATGGTCAACTTGATTTTGATAACTAACTGAACCTTGATTCGATATACCGCAACTCGATACAAAACTGCTACGAAGTCACTGCTATTTTGTCAAGATGACTTCTTACAAGTTGGCATTTGGTTCTTTACATTTTGTTATGTGGTTTATATTTTATTTGAGTCTAGGACGCATGTAAATTGAGTCACACTTGGCAGATAGATGGTACTCAAGTCCACTCAAGTAAACCTACCCAAAAACCAGATCAAAACAAGCCAAAAGTCCACAAATTTCCAAACCCAACATTCAGGAAATTAGGTGACAAAACTTGGCCAAAGTTCGGTTCCTAACCGAACATGAACTGAACTCGGTAAACCAAAACCAGAAACCCTAGTTTGACTCATTCTTCCTGAAGACAAAGCTCCAATTTTTGAATTTTTGAAAGTTTGGGAACAAACTCTGTCCGAATTTGGTTCATAAAAATCCTATAAATGGAACTAAATATTATACCATTCTACTCTATCTTATTAATTCATTTTTTATCTATCTATTTGAGATACCATCTTAGCTCAAACTTTTCAATCTCCAACTAACAACTTCCCAAAGCCCTCTAAGTGCCTAAGTGCGATGTTATATAGAAGTTGTTCGAGTTGTAATTACTTAAAAAACTCCAAGTTTGTTTTTCATATAGTGTTAAAGTCGACAAGCTCTTTGGATAAAGGCTTGAGATCGTATAAGTCGACCAGCTCTTCGGATCAAAGCTTGTATTTATAAGAAGTCGAAAAGCACTTCGGAATAAACCTTTTATTGTACGATATTTCACAAATATTGGATTAACACCAGACAAGTGTACCTAGGACTGGATTATTCCTCCACGAGGGACACTAGTGTATATTGTGGTATTAGTGTTTGTGATTTCTAACTCTGTTCATTCTCCTTACTTGTAGTTATTATTTTTAGTTGGTATTTAGTCTTACTTTTATTTGGGTAATTGTGACACAGACTCTATTTAGCTGCACCAGAGTTGTCTTCAATTGGTACCAGAGTATGTTCTCTTCCAATAGGCTTAATATACTAAAAGTTGAACCTATGGCAACTGTGAAATCCGTTTACACCAGTAGTGGTGAAGACCAATCCACAAATAGGCCACCCCTATTTAATGATACCAACTACATGTATTGCAAAACATATATGGGATTCTATCTCAAGTCACTAGATTTTAATCTATGGTCTATTGTTATATATAGCTACAAAAAGCCGGTCAAAATTGTTGTAGAAGGCAACCTTATAGAAAAATCACATGATAGATACACAGACCAAGAAAATAAACAAGCCAGTCTTAATGCTAAAGCCATAAATGCATTATTTTGTGCTATAGACAGGACTGGTTTAGTAGAATATCTATATGTGCTACTGCTCAAAATGTTTGAAAACTTCTTAAGGTTCTCATAACAGCATTTCCCAAGTGAAGGAATCCAAGTTCAGTAGACTGACACAAGAATACGAGACCTTCAAAATAAAGCAGAATGAGAAGGTCACACAGATGTTCGTATGATTTCTTGATATTGTCACGACCCGCACCCACCGTGAGGGTACGAGTACGTAACAGCGCCCAGCCTACGCCACAGTGTCGGCGGTAGAACGCTGTTCTAGGTCATGAACTATAACTACATAACAGGAAATATACTCTCCAAAAGGAGGCCAACACAGAGGTACAACTCAATCACAATCTATGGTAGAATATAGCACGATAGAAATAGATAAGAAATCCTCAACTGTGGTACAGAAGAATGAAATAACAGAGTCACAACAACTACCAGACTCAACATCTCTAAAATATACAACTCAGAAAATAAGACAAGAGCTAAATATGAAAAGAAAGAACAATCTAAGCTATCTACACTATGCAAGGTATCGTCCTCAGCAGCTGTCTGAACCTCCCCTGGGGTCCAGGTCGCGAGTGTCAACTAGGCAAGCTCCAAGTAAGGGGTGCAGGGTTCCTCATCATCCTCTGTAAAATTTTCAACAGGTCCAGTCAGGACGGGAGCGAGCATAAAATATCTCACGCAGTTCATATCATGTTAGGAAATATAAAGCATGCAATAGAGTAAGGTACATGAAACACTGAAAGAAGAATGTATATGAAAACAGCAGAGATTTGATAATGGAAAATATCTATATATGATAAGTAAGAACTGTAAGCAACATGTAATTTAGAGCACAATATGGTTATGTAAACGGGTTAGGTTATAGAATAAAATGGGACTCCTTTGTACGTGGGTGTACAATGGACATATACAATTTCTTATACAATAGGATTGATCACATAACCATTTCTACTCTCCCTCTCCAATCAATACACAAGGATCCAATTCAGTTACGTTACCTTATACAATGGCTTGTACAATGGCTTGTACAATGGCTCAATGTGATAATGAGAGTACAATATGCACAATGAGTGTACAATGATAAGGGTATTCAATAAATACAATATGTAAGTTAAACGCACATCACAATATGTATTTAGTGAATACAAGGAGATAACATCTCAGAAGAAGATCCATATAGTACCAATCCGTGATAACGATCGTGTCAGCATCAAGTACAGTAATCTAGAGCTAGAATGTAAATCCAGACAAGTATGAAACGGTCAGAGAATGTACTCGCCTCGTATCTGAATGTCTGAAATAAATGTACTGTCCGAGATGAGGTACCTGACTCCTAGTTAGAGCAACACAAGTCAAGATGTATACAAGAGATGATAAATATAATCTACAATGCATCTGCATGCTGTCTAGGTCGAACTAGACTAAAGTCAACTCATGGTCAACTCTGGTCAACTACACTAGTCAAACTAGGTCAACTAGGTCAAGACTGACCCAACAAGTCTAATAAGTCTCACTAGGCCTAACCAAGCCTAGTCTAGCAATCACACACCAATCACAAGGCTATACAAGCCAAACACAAGCCACACATTAAGGCACATTCATATTTAGCTATTTATCATGGAATTTATATATAGCTATCTGTATATAGGATTTTATATATTTACCACATTATATAATAAGAGAAAGTTAGAGAGGGAACTAGCATGTAAGGCTATGTGTGTGAACATGGAGGTGAAATGGAAGGCATAGGCTATACTATCTATGTGTTAATTACATATCAAGCATGCTATCACAAAACATGTATCTATGCATACATTGAAACAAGTAAATTAACTAGTTGTATGCATGCATGTGTATACTCTATATATATATATAATCATGAACTTAATATATAGTGAAATAGAGAGGGAGAAAATGTGTATAGTGTCATGGCAAGGTGAATGAAACGTGTCATAGGCTTACATAGAGCTAAGTATACTGTTAAGGGGTTTAGTTAGCTCCTATGTTCTCAGATTTCAGAATTCACATAGGCATGTGGGTGTGCTTGACAGTGCTAAGGGGAATGCCCTGTGTGTGTGTGTTAGAGGAGTAAGGGAAATGAAACCTGTGTGTGTGTGAGGAGGCATGACAGTGGTGGTTGTGTTATGAGTATTTCTGTGCACATGAAGTAGATAGGTGCTCTGCAAAACTGAAATCAGTGTGATACAAAAGAAATTATGGACAGTGATGTATAATGGAAAACAATGTGTGTGTGAGTGAGGATTGCATTAGAGATAGGGATATGACAGTGTAAATAGTTCATGTGTTCTCAGATTTACACAACAGTAAACATATGTGTGCAGGGATTCAGAAAATAGTGATCATTAGAAACCAGTGACAATGTTAGGCTGTGTGTAGGAACAAAATGTGTGTGGGTTTCAGTGAGTATAGTGTACAGGAAAAAGAGTGTGTTCAGGATTTAATCAACAGTAAAAAGAATTTACAGGCAATGAGTTCTCAGGATTCACATTAAAGCTCAATTGATTTAGCTAAGGAAAGGAAACCAAATCACTGTTAAATGGGAAAGAAAACCAATTCACATTGAACAACCCCATCACAATTTCAAATCTAACATGTCAATCATTCCACACACACCTGTATGTAAGCCCATCCTTAACATTTAATCACCAAAATCAGTTTAAGGAGATTGAAATTCGAGAATGCAATTAAGGAAAACCAATTTATGATTCAACATTTCCATGTAAATTCGATTATGATAATTAACCAAAACTGATAATTGAATCCTAATCTTGATGTCTAGTGTTCAAACAGTTTAAAAAATACAACTGACACATGGCATTGATATGAACTTTAATGAAAAAAAATTAGGAATCAGTTAACAGTTAATATTGAAAATACCATGAAACCTATGTATCAATCATGGGCATTTCGAAAGCCTAACTCATTCTCAGTTAATACAAAATGGGGAATCACATTCTTCATTTGAGTTCTCAGGAAGGAAGGTAACTGACAGTTAACTAACAGCCTATTCAATAGTTTACACATCAATTCAACCCATCCACAAAATCCTATTACACAAATGAAAACCTAATCTGACATGAGAGTCTAATCTTGCAGTAGCTTTACATGTGAGTGAACTAATACTTACCATGATCAGCATCTAATAGTGGAAAGAAGATTAAAATCAGGAAATAAATTTCAGATGAACACAAAATAGGCAAATGGGTATCAGTGTATCAGTCACTTGGGAAAACTGACATTTCGAACCCAAAAGACATCACACAACCCACAAGTAATCATGTACTCTACTCTTTAAACAAGTAGGTGAACTGAATACTGATATTAACATCATAAATTAGGGAAAACAAAATCAATTTTTAGAGTAACATTCAGCCAAAAAGGGGGTATCAGTGTTATAAAAGGGAATTCAAAAATTCGAATTCAATATCACATCTAATTAACAAACAAAGGGTTGGTAAATGATGATATATACGCGAGGGTACATGATAGTGTCCTCATGTCCAAGAATTGGACACGAATCGTGTCCAATCTATTCATGTACACAGACACGAGACAGTGCACGAATAATCGTCGTGCACGCGTGCATGTGCATCCCACACGCGACACACGACACGACACGGCACGTGTTCGTTTCCAGACACTCGCCTGTGATAGAGGTACGTGTCAACCAGCCTGAATCGTGCCAACGTGTCCCCGTGTTGTGTCAAAACATGCGTATCAGTGACCAATCTCACGCGTGCACAGTGCGCGCATGCGGCCAGTGCGGCCAGTGCAACGTCGATATCTCCGTGCACAGACCACGAGATGTTCCCAAATTTTGGGAACTTGGTGGCAGACATTGCCCCAAGATTCTCCTAAAAATTTAGGACACGACGTGTCCTGTGTCCAGAGATATGGACCCCGTGATGCAGGACACGGCCTACGGGACCGTGCTGCGTGTCAACACGAAATACACGACACACAAGGACACAAAACACTAGGACACCTTCACAAAAATTGATACTCTCACCTAGATCTACAAATCCATGCAATCACTTTTACAAAAATCGAAAATCAAATCCTTAGTGGCATTTCTACAAACACCTAGGTATCCTATTGGATACGTGTCCGATACGGACACGAAACGGACACAAAACTTTGCAAAACCTATACCAACAGAGAGAGGACACCTAGGGCTTCCTAACCATGCAAAGAAATCAAAATTTGGTGGAGAGAATAGGGATTTACCTATAGGTTTGAAATGGCTCAAAAAGCCCCAAAGTGAGTTGTTCCTCAAGCTACCCAACCTCTTCCAAATTGCCCCTTCCCTGAAATTTCTCACCATAGCCATCAAAAACACAGAGATTAGAATCTATTGCAAGAAATTAGGAAGAAAAAGGAGTTAAAATGGAGGTGTTATGGATTGGGGAAAAAAGGGTTTTACCTCTATTTTCAACTTGTTATTTTTCTAAGGAGGCTAGCCCTAAGTTTAAGGAGACATTAAATAGGAGTGTGGATCCCTAGGTGGATGGTCATAAATGCTAGGGTTAGGGTTTAGTTAGTTGGGCCATGGGCCTCCCTCTCTAAGTCATGTTACATCTAAGTTTCTAAGGGCCCATTCTCTAAAATCAATTCTCAGGACTAAAACTCCTATTTGATTTCTAACTTGATAATTTCTACCCTCAACTTAAGTTAACCATCCTACTTAGCCCATGGGTTAAGTCTAAGCTGCTAGGTTAGGCTTCACTAGGCTAAAACCCATCATAGCACATAGCACTTATTTAAATAATAATTAAAATCACACAAATTCCAATAAATCATAAATAATTCAATTAAATCCTAAAATTACCAAAACACCCTCTAGGCTAAAATGTACTAATTAAACATCCTAATCACATGGCTAGGCTCTAGGTCAACAGTCTCCAAGGTTACACTAGCCAAACACCAAAATCATAAGTCATGATTTAAATAGTTTAAAAATAATTAAAAATCACTAAAAATCATAATATGAAATAAATATCAATAAATAATAATTATAATTACAAAATTTTAAAATTACCCTCATCTGGAAAACTGGGTGTTACAATCCTACCCACCTTATAAAAATTTCGTCCTCGAAATTAAGATGATCGCACCCCTTCTAGGTCAAACATAGACAAGGGTCAATCACTAGTCAATTTCCTCAACATCCTAGTACTTGGTCATCAGCTGGTCAACTTCTTAGGATTTTACCTATGCTAGCTATCTAGATGTTGGCAACTAGAATTTAGCAAAAGGGAGACTCTATAATAGGCTAGCTCTTAACCTTCCAAATCCTATCAAGTCACCCATAACTAATTACCCACAAGCTAAGCACACCAATCCCAAATACCACATATATATATATATATATATATGCTCAAGAACAACAACCCATCACATATATCCTAAGTATATCATCTATATATATAGACCTTTTAGTCTTAGGTGAAACTATAACTATACTCAAGGACAGGCTCTAATCATAGGTGTCTCACTGGAAAAAGTAAGGAAAAGTAATAATAATCATCAAGGCTGTAAAGCATACTAACATCCTATATGTAACTGTTTGATATTATAGATAACAGGAGAATTATCTGTAATGGGTTACTATTCTAACATCAATGCTAACTATCACCTCTAGGGTACAGACACTCTAAAAGTCATCATATCATTATACTATGAAGGAACTACCTATGAACAAGCTCTACAAACTAAATATCCCTACTCCTAAGTTATTTACAACAACAGAAGGGTATGATGTTTAAAACTTCTCAAGATACAATCTGTTAATCATATGCGTCTGTCCAAAATCATGTTGTCCAGAGTCTTCATCATGCTAGTGAGCAAGGCTACGATAATCACCGAGTCCTTGACTAAGGTACGTACCTCTAGGTTCATGGTATTTAAAATTTTTGCATTGCCGCATGCGACGGCGAAAACCTTAAATTCCCATACCCAAGAAATACATCCGAATCTGACTACATGTTCCCACTATGCCAACTAACACGACCGTCGAAGATTCTAGACTCCATAACTGAGGTGACCTAGCCCATATGATTTTCTAAGAATGGAAAAAAAAAGAAAACAAACCTAACAAAAGAGCAACATAACAAAATTAATCAATCAGCAAGGAACAGATGGAATCGGATTTCAAGGTAGTTATAAAAGACAATTTTGGGAATGGAATTGAGAAGAACGGAACTTGCAGCAAGATCTCCAATGGTCTGTGTATCCTCGACAGTCCTGACGATAGCTCGTCCTCCTAGTTTCCCCTGGTCTGCTGCCGATGCTGCATGAACCACTGCTGCTGAGAAATCAGAAATGACGGGAAAAGTCTATGTACAGGCAGAGGTGCACCTCCAATGTAGCAGAAACGCTAACCTGAGTCGGCACAACAGGAGCTGCGGTCTCGAGGCCCTGATGAACAGGACAAGAGGTGGCCAGCCTCTCGATAGTATTCCCCGAACCGAAGCGATGAGATCGTGTCTTTATAACCATCATGAAAACAGATCAAAACAAGAAGCAATTTCTGAGAACGAAGCAAAAATTCAAAGGAGGACAGTTTATATTCAAGGGAAGTCAGTAAGCAACAATTTTAGGCAAAAGGAATCTGATTAAGAGTTTTTCCTAATGTGATTGAGTACCTCCAAAATATCCTAATCCTACTGCAGGCTGTAGTGATACTCTAGTTCGAATACCACTACATAAATTCGACCTGCATGGGCCACCACTAAAAACGTGTCACGACCCGCACCCACCGTGAGGGTACGAGTACGTAACAGCGCCCAGCCTACGTCGTAGTGTCGGCGGTAGAACGCTGTTCTAGGTCATGAACTATAACTACATAACAAGAAATATACTCTCCAAAAGGAGGCCAACACAGAGGTACAACTCAATCACAATCTATGGTAGAATGTAGCACGATGGAAATAGATAAGAAATCCTCAACTGTGGTACAGAAGAATGAAATAACAGAGTCACAACAACTACCAGACTCAACATCTCTAAAATATACAACTCAGAAAATAAGACAACAGCTAAACATGAAAAGAAAGAACAGTCTAAGCTATCTATACTATGCAAGGTATCCTCCTCAGCAGCTGCCTGAACCTCCCCTGGGGTCCAGGTCGCGAGTGTCAACTAGACAAGCTCCAAGTAAGGGGTGCAGGGTTCCTCATCATCCTCTGTAAAATTTTTAACAGGTCCAGTCAGGACGGAAGCGAGCACAAAACATCTCACGCAGTTCATATCATGTTAGGAAATATAAAGCATGCAATAGAGTAAGGTACATGAAACGCTGAAAGAAGAATGTATAAGAAAACAGCAGAGATTTGATAATGGGAAATATCTATATATGATAAGTAAGAACTGTAAGCAATATGTGATTTAGAGCACAATATGGTTATGTAAACGGGTTAGGTTATACAATAAAATGGGACTCCTTTGTACGTGGGTGTACAATGGACATATATAATTTCTTATACAATAGGATTGATCACATAACCATTTCTACTCTCCCTCCCCAATCAATACACAAGGATCCAATTCAGTTATGTTACCTTATACAATGGCTTGTACAATGGCTTGTACAATGGCTCAATATGATAATGAGAGTACAATATGCACAATGAGTGCACAATAATAAGGGTATTCAAGAAATACAATATGTAAGTGAAACGCACATCACAATATGTATTTAGTGAATACAAGGAGATAACATCTCAGAAGAAGATCCATATAGTACCAATCCGTGATAATGATCGTGTCAGCATCAAGTACAGTAATCTAGAGCAAGAATATAAATCCAGACAAGTATGAAACGGTCAGAGAATGTACTCGCCTCGTATCTGAATGTCTGAAATAAATGTACTGTCCGAGATGAGGTACCTGACTCCTAGTTAGAGCAACACAAGTCAAGATGTATACAAGAGATGATAAATATAATCTACAATGCATCTGCATGCCGTCTAGGTCGAACTAGACTAAAGTCAACTCATGGTCAACTCTGGTCAACTACACTAGTCAAACTAGGTCAACTAGGTCAAGACTGACCCAACAAGTCTAATAAGTCTCACTAGGCCTAACTAAGCCTATTCTAGCAATCACACACCAATCACAAGGCTATACAAGCCAAACACAAGCCATACATCAAGGCACATTCATATTTAGCTATTTATCATGGAATTTATATATAGCTATATGTATATAGGATTTTATATATTTACCACCTTATATAATAAGAGAAAGTTAGAGAGGGAACTAGCATGAAAGGCTATGTGTGTGAAAATGGAGGTGAAATGGAAGGCATAGGCTATACTATCTATGTGTTAATTACATATCAAGCATGCTATCACAAAACATGTACCTATGCATACATTGAAACAAGTAAATTAACTAGTTGTATGCATGCATGTGTATACTCTATATATATATATATATAATCATGAACTTAATATATAGTGAAATAGAGAGGGGGAAAATGTGTATAGTGTCATGGCAAGGTGAATGAAACGTGCCATAGGCTTACATAGAGCTAAGTATGTTGTTAAGGTGTTTAGTTAGCTCCTGTGTTCTCAGATTTTGGAATTCACATAGGCATGTGGGTGTGCTTGACAGTGCTAAGGGGAATGCCCTGTGTGTGTGTGTTAGAGAAGTAAGGGAAATGAAACCTGTGTGTGTATGAGGAGGCATGACAGTGGTGGTTGTGTCATGAGTGTTTCTGTGCACAGGAAGTAGATAGGTGCTCTGCAAAAGTAAAATCAGTGTGATACAAAAGAAATTATGGACAGTGATGTATAATGGAAAACAATGTGTGTGTTAGTGAGGATTGCATTAGAGATAGGGATGTGACAGTGTAAATAGTTCATGTGTTCTCAGATTTACACAACAGTAAACATATGTGTGCAGGGATTCAGAAAATAGTGATCATTAGAAACCAGTGACAATGTTAGGCTGTGTGTGTAGGAACAAAATGTGTGTGGGTTTCAGTGAGTATAGTGTACAGGAAATAGAGTGTGTTCAGGATTTAATCAACAGTGAAAAGAATTTACAGGCAATGAGTTCTCAGGATTCACATTAAAGCTCAATTGATTTAGCTAAGGAAAGGAAACCAAATCATTGTTAAATGGGGAAGGAAACCAATTCACATTGAACAATCCCATCACAATTTCAAATCTAACATGTCAATCATTCCACACACCTGTATGTAAGCCCATCCTTAACATTTAATCACCAAAATCAGTTTAAGGAGATTGAAATTCGAGAATGCAATTAAGGAAAACCAATTCATGATTCAATATTTCCATGTAAATTCGATTATGATAATTAACCAAAACTGAGAATTGAATCCTAATCTTGATGTCTAGTGCTCAAACAGTTTAAAAAATACAACTGACACATGGCATTGATATGAACTTTAATGAAAAAGAAATTAGGAATCAGTTAACAGTTAATATTGAAAATACCATGAAACCTATGTATCAGTCATGGGCATTTCGAAAGCCTAACTCATTCTCAGTTAATACAAAATGGGGAATCACATTCTTCATTTGAGTTCTCAGGAATGAAGGTAACTGACAGTTAACTAACAGCCTATTCAATAGTTTACACACCAATTCAACCCATCCACAAAATCCTATTACACAAATAAAAACCTAATCTGACATGAGAGTCTAATCTAGCAGTAGCTTTACATGTGAGTGAACTAATACTTACCATGATCAGCATCTAATAGTGGAAAGAAAATTGAAATCAGGAAATAAATTTCAGATGAACACAAAATAGGCAAATAGGTATCAGTGTATCAGTCACTTAGGAAAACTGACATTTTGAACCCAAAAGACATCACACAACCCACAAGTAATCATGTACTCTACTCCTTAAACATGTAGTTGAACTGAATACTGATATTAACATCATAAATCAGGGAAAACGAAATCAATTTTCAGAGTAACATTCAGCCAAAAAGGGGGTATCAGTGTTATAAAAGGGAATTCAAAAATTCGAATTCAATATCACATCTAATTAACAAACAAAGGGTTGGTAAATGATGACATATACGCGAGGGTACATGAGAGTGTCCTCGTGTCCAGGAATTGGACACTAATCGTGTCCAATCTACTCATGTACACAGACACGAGACAGTGCACGAATAATCGTCGTGCACGCGTGCACGTGCATCCCACACGCGACACACGACACGACACGGCACGTGTTTATGTCCAGACACTCGCCTGTGATAGAGGTACGTGTCAACCAACTTGAATCGTGCCAACGTGTCCCCGTGTCGTGTCAAAACATGCGTATCAGTGACCAATCTCACGCGTGCACAGTGCGCATGCGTGGCCAGTGCAACATCGATATCTCCGTGCACAGACCACGAGATGTTCCCAAATTTTGGGAACTTGGTGGCAGATATTGCCCCAAGATTCTCCCAAAATTTCAGGACACGACGTGTCCTGTGTCCAGAGATATGGACCCCGTGATGCAGGACACGGCCTACGGGCCCGTGCTGCGTGTCCACACGAAATACACGACACACAAGGACACGAAACACTAGGACACCTTCACAAAAATTGATACTCTCACCTAGATCTACAAATCCATGCAATCTCTTTTACAAAAATTGAAAATCGAATCCTTAGTGGCATTTCTACAAACACCTAGGTATCCTATTGGATACGTGTCCGATACGGACACGAAACGGGCACAAAACTTTACAAAACCTATACCAACAGAGAGAGGACACCTAGGGCTTCCTAACCATGCAAAGAAATCAAAATTTGGTGGAGAGAATAGGGATTTACCTATAGGTTTGAAATGGCTCAAAAAGCCCCAAAGTGAGTTGTTCCTCAAGCTACCCAACCTCTTCCAAATTGCCCCTTCCCTGAAATTTCTCACCATAGCCATCAAAACACACAGAGATTAGAATCTATTGCAAGAAATTAGGAAGAAAAAGGAGTTGAAATGGAGGAGTTATGGATTGGGGAAAAAAGGGTTTTACCTCTATTTTTAACTTGCTATTTTTCTAAGGAGGCTAGCCCTAAGTTTGAGGAGACATTAAATAGGAGTGTGGATCCCTAGGTGGCTGGTCATAAATGCTAGGGTTAGGGTTTAGTTAGTTGGGCCATGGGCCTCCCTCTCTAAGTTAAGTTACGTCTAAGTTTCTAAGGGCCCATTCTCTAAAATCAATTCTCATGACTAAAACTCCTATTTGATTTCTAACTTGATAATTTCTACCCTCAACTTAAGTTAACCATCCTACTTAGCCCATGGGTTAAGTCTAAGCTTCTAGGTTTGGCTTCACTAGGCTAAAACCCATCATAGTACATAGCACTTATTTAAATAATAATTAAAATCACACAAATTCCAATAAATCATAAATAATTCAATTAAATCCTAAAATGACCAAAACACCCTCTAGGCTAAAATGTACTAATTAAACATCCTAATCACATAGCTAGGCTCTAGGTCAACAGTCTCCAAGGTTACACTAGCCAAACACCAAAATCATAAGTCATGATTTAAATAGTTTAAAAATAATTAAAAATCACTAAAAATCATAATATGAAATAAATATCAATAAATAATAATTATAATTACAAAATTTCAAAATTACCCTCATCTGGAAAACTGGGTGTTACAGATATTGTTAATCCGCTTTCTTCTCCGGACAAGGAATACAATAATCATGAGAAGATACACAAAGTGCTTAGGGGACTCACCAATAATTGGAACCCCAAAGAAACAACAATCGTTGAAGGAAATGGCCCCACCGTCATGACTCTTGAGACACTCATGGACAAGCACATAACATACAAACTGGCTCTCAAAGAGCAAGAAAAATCAATGCCAAAGGAGAAAACCATTGCTTTCAAGGCACATCACAAGAAAATCTCCGATGTTGTAATTGAAGAAGATGATTCAAGTGATGAGGAGGTGACCCTAATCACTATAAAATTTAGGCAATTTATGAAGTTGGAGAGATCAAAGAGGAAGAAAATGACTTCAGTAAAGAAGAGCTTGTATACTATAAGTATACAAAGATAGGTCACATCAAGAAGGATTGTCCACTGCTAAAAGGGGAAATCGTTATAAAAATTCATGCAGAAGAGGTTCTCCGTCTTGCAAGTATGCTAATGCAAGTATATGGCATAAAAGCGAAGCTAGCAACTCTGAAGAAGAAAATTCTCGTAATACTGCCAATATTTATCTTATAGCTTTAGGATCTGAGGTATAATACAATCATCCCTTTGAAGATGATGTTATTTATGATGAAGTATAATGAATATACATAAGCTGTAAATGTAGTATATTGGTAGCCATGGCTCAATAAATCTCATCCATAAAAAATAAAGAATAAAGATATTATAAAATTGATTATGAAAATTATTGAGCAAGTTGTTGGGTGGAGACAAATCCACTACCAAGCGATTAAACGAGAAAGATATAAATAACAAATAAAATAATTAATCAATTGCAACAGGGAATGATCCAAAGGCCAAACCTCTTCGATAGAGAGAGAAATTAACACAATCTCGGTTGTAACTCCTACAGAAAGTCATGAACATCTACACCTGGAGAGATCAACATGTCCTCAGAGGAACGTAACAAGATACATAAAAATATGTCATATAACTGAATATAAACTGGTCAATAATAATCTGGATCAGGAACACAGTCCAGTATTTTCTCATCGAATAGAGAACCACTCCTACAACCAAACAAGGACAAGATGTAGTACACTATTCCGTGACAATATATTGTTTCATGTCCTGATCAGGCGTAGGTACATAAATCATGTAGTAAAGTATGTATATATAAACGGATAAAGATCACCTAACCAGTGAATGTGTAATGCAATCGAGAATAGTGCATGGTCATAGGACCTCCAAGTTAAGTCATAATAAACAGTACATCAATAGAGAGTCAAAATACTATATACCATGTTGTAAACCCCCTTAATTTCACTAAAGATTTATTTATTTATTTATTTATTTATTTTAGTATTTGTACGTCGAGTGCGAATATGTATATATGAAGTATTTAATTATTTCATACAAAAGTTTATTATTAAGATTTTTTATAAATATAGAAATAAATATTTTATTTCGATAAAATATAAGGTAAATATTTTCTATATTTGTTCCAGTATAAAATATGTCGCACCGAATTTGTCAAAAAGTATTTTATCAGTAATTTCTATCACAATGACTATACAAGTATGGTACTAATTTCAAAAATACTATTTATATAAATAATTTGTAGTAATTGCAATCGAGGAACATGAAAATAAATTCATGTGTCAGCATGTCAGCCTATTTGTAATAATTACAAAAATTAATTAATTTTTGAAAACGTTATTTGGATTTATTTTGACTTATGAAAAATATTTTAAAATTTTGAAATTATTTTTAAATTATAAAAAGGTATTTAAATTATTTTATTTATTAATGTTTAAATATTATGGTAATTTAAATAAAGGATTGGATTATATTAAACTACTTTTCAAGTGATTTAAATAAATATGATATTTATCTAATGGGGGTTTAAATAGTTCTAATCTTTATCTAACTAGGACTACTTCATCCTATTTATAGGGGAGACTAGCCATTATTTTCTTCAGAAAATTTTCTCCATAAATTTTTCTCTACCAAAGTGTCTGTGCGTCGTGTCTATATCAACCTTCCTTGTGTCAGCCTGTATTAGCCTCAAGTCCGACCCCGGGTGTCTTCTTACTATACTATATTATTTATATATACATCCAACCTATCGTCTTTTCCGTGTCCTACTCACCCGGACACATACATCCATCCATTACTTGTTCCCCATGTCACGCAGGACACGACTCGACCTCGACACAACCCAAAATTTAGAATCCTAAACCCAAACTCTGCCCTTGCCCCGTCGGTGCCATACGCCACCACTATCGTGGTCGACCACAGCCGACCTCCTTGTCCGACTCCAACTCCCTATCTCCGCCACCATCATCCATTTTTGCCGTTCGCCCCGACCCCAAGTGTCACGACCCGTTACCCAAATTATTGGGCTGGGCTGGGCCATACCCAGCCTACGCTTGTGTTATAGCGTAGTAAGCTATTCTAAGAATAGATAGTAAATGATCTAAGGTACTAACAGTTCTAATATCACATTTTAAAAGTTTATCATAACACAACATCTATAAGCGAAACCAAATAAGTTCAAATTTTAGTTATTATTACACTTCTAAAGTATCAATTGGAGACAAAGTCCAGTGACAAAAAGTAGAGTCTAAACAGTTTAACATACTAAGCCAAAAGGGATCTAAAGCAAGACTACTAAGCGAGCTTCCCTACGGGGCCTTCCTCAAGGGCAATGACTTGGTCCTCTGCAGTGGGCCCATAGTAAGAATCACAGAGCATCTCTTACTTAGAAAGTATGTCTGCAATATTTTTCTGTCAGGAAAGGAGCAAGTACTGGTTCTACAAACTATACATACTAAGCATGGAATGAAAAGAGATTTGCTAAAAAGAAATATGTCATATCATAGTCTATCATATGGAAAATACATTTGTTATGGTGACATATGTATATTTATAGTATTTGAAACTCTAGTTCATACGTGATCGGTCAATGGGTGTAAAATATACTGATGTACAAATCTATATGAATAAAATATATGGACGTACAAGTGTACAAGTATAAATGTACATACGCACAAATATACGAGATAAAGGCCTACGGCAAGGTTGCACTAGGTGACACCAAGCTCGATACATGTACTAAGTTACAGTCTGATCATGTACTCAACTAGCAGTTTTCCCATCCCCAAGTTATAAACATATGAAAGATACTAAGAGCAGTTTAAAACATGTGAATAATATGGACGGTACGTAGAAACATGTTAGATATAATTTCAGTTATAAATAGCTATATTAATAGTGTTCGTGCACAATTCATTATCATGTGCGATAAGTAAAGTTTGTAGTTTGTACTTGTCTCGAGCAAGACAATGAAGTGAGAATGCAGAGAAAGAAGCCTGGTGTCCTGTCACTGTAAAAAAGGGCATAATAATCCCAGTTCCTATTATATGTTCAAGACGATAAACTGCTAACTCTAACACTAGTGGTGCGACACGACTTCTAACTAGGACTCCTAGCTAAGTGATGACCTATCATAGTAGACCAATTTGGGTGACACAAAACCTATAACCAACACTTAGAGTCCTTAGAAACTCAACACTATGATGGTGGGCAAAAACTATGATACTTAATTACCCAAAAACATGAATTACTACACAAAGCACAATTGTTCAAAAAAATTCAGACTGTCCACTATATTCCAATAATTATTTAGGTAGTTATAAAGCTCCAATAAATAAGAAATAAAACCCAAAACTCATTCTTGTTAATTATAATTATTTACTATAATTTTTCTGGAATTTCTAAACTAAAGTGGATATTTATTAAAAATCAGAATACATAAGTTTCTTAAAAGTAGGTTCTGAATACCTATTTTTCCACAGTGATATAAATATAAATTAAATTATGTAAAAATTATATTAAATTGGCTAAATTAACATAGTATTTAACTATAATTTGAACTTTAAAAGCATTTAAAGACTTTTTAAAAATTCGAATACAACAAGGTACAGTTTTTAAAAATAAATAAATAATTATTTAATATATTTGTCCACGTATACAAAATTGAACCGAAGTCCAAATATGGGACCCAATGCCATGAATTAAGTCCGATATGACTTGTACAGGTGTTGAATGTATTTAGGCTCACTTGAGTCCACACAACCCATGCAAGATTTTGGATCAAAATAGCCGTATTTAACAAAATACGTACAAATACGAAATTGAATACGTAAGTAAAATAACATGTTAAAATAATATAATAATATATTAATGCTGTAAATTATACAAAATAATAATATTTATTAGTAGTATTATAACATATGCAATTTACAGTAAAATATACAGTACTTTTATATTTATATATATACATATATACATAATACATCATATATATTTATAATAGTATATATATACATATACCTTTATAGTATACAAATACATACAAAACAATTATATAGATATATATGTATACACACATAGCCCAAGCCCAACGGGCTAATGGGTCCACAGCCCACAACCCAAAGTTCAATATAGACACATGGGCAAAACGGTAATTTCAGGTCAAAATGATGTCCGCTGTTGGACCAACTTTGTACCGAAAATTGTGCTAGGATACAAGTCCGCTAAACTTAGCAAATTATATGACTATAAGTCCAGAATGACAATACGAACCCAACGGTATATCCAAAATTGGATTCCGATGACCCGATCTCAAAATGGTTCGTTGACCCGAATTGTGAGATCTGCCTTGCACCGAAATACGTATCGGGGCCCACGTCCTGCAAATCTTGCAAATTTTATATGAGTTCGTGCTAAAACGATGCCATGAGTCCACTAGTGGTATCAGAATTAGAATCCGGAGTCCCGGGTCCAAAATTAGAATTTTACAAGTTGGAAATTACGAATTTTGGCTGCCAACTTTTATGTCAAATTCAACCAATCAAACGAGCTCATAATAAAACAAAACTTTAAGGACAAGAAGTTAGTTATACCAGTTGTGCATGAGAATTGGTGGCACATCAAACTAAGCTGCGATGGCGTAGATACAAATCTACGAAGTTGGCTCCACTAAACTGTCCAAAATAAACATAATGTTCGGGCAACTTGGCGGCCGATTTTGATATATCAAATGGATGAATTAACGGCTAAAACTTTAGAGGAGTGAAGGAGTATATGTCGAGATTGAATCAGAAGAAAATGATCGACGATCCAACGGTTTGATTGTCCAGAAAACACATTGAAAGTTGCAACGACGAAACTGAATTCTGACTTCGAATTCTCGTACGTCATGACGAGATCTCGTACGAAACGCACAAATAGCCCATTTCACACGTCAAGGAGGATGGCGATACTCATGGGGAAGCATATCGTGGTTCGCCAGGGCTATATGAGGTAGTAGGCGACGGTGGGCGGTCGTCGACACGCTGCTGTGGCGCTTGTACGCACACGTGTGCGTACTACTGGTCGTGGCTGGCTCTGTCATGCGTAGGTGCTCACACGCATGGGTGCTTGCACGACACAAGGTTGCCACTGCTGCAGGGGGTTTATGGACGGCTGTACGGTGGCCGACGGCTGGCAAGGCGGAAGTAGCTACAGTAGCAGCAACTGCTCATGAGCGCGCGCATGAAAAGTAGTGCGTCTACACGTACAGGCTCGCCGAGGGCTCGCCGTAGCGACGTATGGCTGCGCGTCATGGGTGCATGCATCGATGGCCAGGCGTATACGAAGCATTAGCAACAGCAATATTGGAGAGGAGTAGAAGATGAAGGTGGAGGAGAGAAATATGGGAAGGAGGATGAAGATGAATGTGGAGATAAGTGTATGGAGAATGGGGAGTTAGGGTTGAGGGAGAGAAGAAAAAAGCAGAAGAATGGAGGGATGTCGCCCAGGTTGGCTGTGAGTACTTGAACAGAAGAGAGAATGTTGTTGGTATTAAGAAGAAAGGAGGTTGGATGTGAGAAAAGTAAAGAGAAAGAGAAAGTGTTTGGAATCTCTCTAAAAAGTGATGGTGGTGTTTTTGATGTGTGATTGGACATGAGGTTGGATGTGTCAAAGGTATATTTTCCTAAGCATCTCATGGCTTGGCCAAAATAGGTTAATTTGGATAATAAAGGTTTGAATGAGTTTAAATAGGATTATCTCCCTAATCTTTGGTTAATGATTTATCGATCAGGTTTAGGGGTGAGTTACAGTGCTAGTGTGTTTGGTATTTTGTACGAATGGGATGGCGTTGTGTGTGTAGGTTTTTGTCATGAGAGGATTACATGAAGCTTGGATTTGGTTCATTTGAGGCGGGTTGGGTCAAGTTTGGTTAAGTATGGTCATGACTACAAATTTAGTCATTTATAATCATTGATGGAATAGGAGCATGCGGGAGCCCAATTGGATGGCACGCAAGTGGCATGCACATAGTAGGCTCAAAATAGGTCAAAATTATATATTGGATCGATTAGGTTGGATCGATGTCGAGCCCAAAATTAAATTGGAAGTCAGGTCACATTTTACGGTAGATAATCAATTGGCCTAAATTGACCCCAAAGTTGTGCGATACAAAAAGAATACAAGAGATCAAGTTTGAGTGTGACATTATATACCAAAATGAAGGTAATCTTGTCTACTACAAAACTCATAAAGAAAGTTTGAGAGATTGACATCACTGACGCTCCAAAAACTAAAGTCACAAAAAAGTACATTTAATGATAAAAAATAATTATAATAAAATATTTATTGAAATAATTTATTTAGAAAATTTTAAAATAAATTCTAAAATTTAGGGGGCTCACATCCTACCCACCTTACAAGAATTTCGTCCTCAAAATTTAAAATCATCCAATAGGTCAAGCTATAGCATGTAGCTGCTACGGCTATTGTACTCAATCTGCTACCCTTGTGATCATCTCTTCTATTTCTCTTTACGATTATTTTGGTTCAGGTTTAACAAAATTCTTTCATTATAAATTATTTTACCCTCTAGAATCTTTCTTACCAATAAGGAGCCTTCGTGAATATAGGTCATCTTCGAGATATCTATATAGATCGATAATGCTTGGTTACCAGCCATATTTTCAATCTCAATTGTAAATAGTTTGTTCCTTCATCCTATCCTCAGTACCCTTATTCTATCAATACACAAGCTCTTTGTATTAATTGTCTTCCATCCTTCTCTACAGCTTCTCCTTGAAATTATACGTTCAATACCTATTCTTGGCATAGAGCCTTCTTCTTTTTACTCAACAACTCCTTCGAATCTAAATCCTCAATTTCAAACTCTCGATTCATTCATTGATTTATTAATTACCGTTGTACATATGTCTTTGCTTTTTTCCTTGTTATTTTAACTGATATATCCCGATCTTGTACGTAATATTATACCTCCTTCTAACTTATCCTACATTATCTCATATATCGATCTACACTCCAATGATATGTAATTAGCTTATAGATAACCAATAATTACTTGGTCATCAAGTGCTATAAATGCTCAACCCTCAAACCCTATGCACAAGATTCCAATCCTCAATCCATAGTCACAGTATTATAATATCTAGTCACTCCGTCTTAGATACCTATCATCAAGTTATACTATCAATGCAATCATTTTTAACGGTTTCTAATTCCACTATAGTCAGTCACTATCTGTCCTATAAGCTTAACCTAATCAACCTCTAGGAAAATCACTCATCAAAATCACACAACATATTTTAGTTATTACTATGGAATTTATTAATGAGGTTGTCTATTTCAGTTGTCTATTAAGTAGAAGGTAGCAAGGTCTAAGACTGGGTCGAGCAATCCACATCAATATTCAGGCAAGTTAAGGGTTAAGCAAGTCGAAAAAGATTATCGAAATATCCCCAAGAATAGTATGAGGCGAAACGAGATGCATAGGATGTAGTCTAGGTAAAACTCAAGGACCATATACCTCCGTGTTTATGTCACGTGAAGTTATTGCCAAGCAAGTGTGTATCTGGCTGCAATAACTTCCTTATTCCATAATACGACGGATGGATGCAATGCACAGTTGCAATGCCAGATAATACAGATTCTTGAGCTTATCTTCGCCAAATCCATGAAATTGTCCAAGTCAACTTTTTGTGAATTATAGGAGAACAGGCTAATCAAAAATGCATAGGAAGTGGTTAAGTAGAATCCGAGAAATACATGTAATACAAGGATAAACATACCTTCTCAAACTCTGTCTGGGCCCATCTATAAGGCATTTCCAATAATTTACTGAAAAGAAACAAGAAGAATTACTCAAGAGGTCAGCAGGAAAAAGTTTAGTCAATTCTTAGGAAAGGAGGAGCACAAAAGCAATTATGTCGAGAAAGGATAACATGAAAGCAATCATGTTGGAGAGTCCTAGAGAACCTATAATCCTAGTTGTGGATGTAGATAGGACAGAGTTTATCAAGACGGAGAAGAATGATGATAAAAATTTGTTCATGCTCATCTGGTCATAACTAAGTGAACCAATTTAAGATATAATCTGATAACTATACAAGTCTTCCTAAAATCTTGTTACCAAAATTTTTGCCACACCAGTAAGCATAGCTGCAACAAACGATAGAGTCCATAACTAAGGTATATACCCTATAATCATGTTATTTACAATTTTTGCCATGCCAATCGGTATGGATGCAAAAAAATCTAAATTCCATAACTAAGATAAGTTACCCAAAATTAGGCTCTATATTTTTGTCATACCAGCTAATATGGCTGCGATAAATTCTAAACTCCATAACTAAAGCAGACATTTTTCTTTCTCACTGTCCACATCAAATATGTTATCAGAATATTCCTTAACTCAATCCATAAAATTTATCTCGGTGCAAAAGCAAAGTCTACAACGAACATCAGGAATCAAATTCAACAACGAATCAAGGAAGAGTAAATAGAAACAAACGAAAACAGATTTCGAGGTAAGATTTAAAGTGAGATTCTCAGGGGTCATCCCAAAGGTGCTATCTTGGTCAAAATTATAACACCTTAAATTTCAAGAAAGAGGCTAAATATTGTTAACGGTCCTATGCTGTGATGAGATTCCTCTATGTTGCAATCCTAGTAATCCTCTCGCTGTGCTAAATGTTGTCCCTAGTATCATCAAGTTGTCCTAAGATCCTAATTGCATGCATGCTTGGTACAATAACATAACCAAATAATTTAAGTCGGACCTGTATGGGCCACACTAGAAACATATCATGACTTGCTACCCAAAATGTTGGGTCGGGCCATGTTCAGCCTACGTTTGTGTTATAGCATAGTAAGTTGTTCTAAGAATAGACAGTAAGGATCTAAGGTACTAACAGTTCTAATATCACATTTTAAAAGTTCATCACAATACAGCATCTATACGCGAAAGCAAATAAGTTTAAATTTTAGTTATTACACTTCTAAAGTATCAATTGGAGACAAAGTCAGTAACAAAAGGTAGAGTCTAAACAGCTCAACATACTAAGCCAAAAGGGATCTAATGCAAGATTACTAAGCGAGGTTCCCTGCGAGGACGTCCTCGGGAGCAATAATTTGGTCCTCTGCAGTGGCCCCATAATAAGAATCACAGAGCATCTCCTCCTCAGAAAGTATGTCTGTAACATTTTTCTATCAAGAAGGGAGCAAGTACTGGTTCTACAAACTATACATACTAAGCATGGAATGAAAAGAGATGTACTAAAAAGAAATATGTCATATCATAGTCTATCATATGAAAAATACATTTGTCATGGTGAAATATGTATATTTATAGTATTTGAAACTCTAGTTGGTACATGATCAGTCAATGGGTATAAAATGTACTGATGTACGAGTCTACATGAATAAAATGTACGTACGTACAAGTGTACAAGCATAAATGTACATGCGTATAAATATACGAGATAAAGGTCTACAACAAGTTTACACTAGGTGCCCCCAAGCTCGATACATGTACTAAATTACAGTCTAGTCACATACTCAACTAGCAGTTTTCCCATCCCCAAGCTATAAACATGTGAAAGATATTAAAAGCAGTTTAAAACATGTAAAGCATATGGAAGGTACTTAGAAACATAAGATATGATTTTAGTTATAAATAGCTATATTAATAGTTCTTATGTGCAATTCATTTTCATGTGCGGTAAGTAAAGTTTGTAGTTTGTACTTGCCTAGAGCAAGACAATAAAGTCAAAATGTAGAGGAAGAAGCCTGGTGTCCTATCACTGTCAAAAAGGGTATAATAATCTCACTTCCTATTCTGTGTTCAAGACTCTAAACTGCTAACTCTAACACTAGTGGTACGACACGACTTCTAACTAGGACTCCTAGCTAAGTGATGACCTTGCATAGTAGACCAATTTGGGTGACAATTAACCTATAACCAACACTTAGAGTCCTTACAAATTCAACAATATGATGGTGGGAAAAAACTACGACACTTAATTACCCAAAAACATGAATTACCACACAAAGCACAATTGTTCAATAAAAATTCAGACTGTCCACTGTATTCCAATAATTATTTAGGTAGTTATAAAGCTCCAATAAATAAGAAATAAAATCCAAAAATTATTTTTGTTAATTATAATAATTTATTATAATTTTTTTGAAATTTCTAAACTGATGTGGATATTTATTAAAAATTAGAATACATAAGTATCATAAAAGTAGGTTCTGAATACCTATTTTTCCACAGTAATAAATATATAAATTAAATTCTGTAAAAATTATGTTAAATTATATAAATTAACATCGTATTTAAGTATAATTTAAACTTTTACAGTATTTAAAGACTTTTTAAATTTTGGAATACAGCAAGGTACCGTTTCTGATAATAATTAATTAATTATTTAATTTATTTGTCCATGTCTATGAAATTGAACCGAAATCCAAATACGAGAGCCAATGCCATAAATCAAGTTCGATATCACTTGTACAGGTCTTGAATGTATTTAGGCTCACTTGAGTCCACACAACCCATGCTAGGTTTTGGCTCAAAATGGCCGTATTTAACAAAATATATACACATACGAAATTAAATAAGTAAAATAACATATTGAAATAATATAATAATGTATTAATACAATAAATTATATAAAATAATAAGAATTATTAATAGTATTATATCAATAAATTTTATAATAAAATATACAGTACTTATATATTTATATATATACATAAATACAGAATACATCATCCCCACGGCCATGAGAGCCATGAATCTCACCAAGGCGATGCTCAAATTCAGGCTCAAAGTGGAGTCAGATTTTTGGAAGCAGAAAGCGAGGTTGAAATGGGATAGCGAGGGGGACAAGAATTCGAAGTTTTTCTACGCCTGCGTCAACGGCCGCAGACACAAACTATCGATTCACCAAACCACAGACGAGAATGGGAACCTCTTAACTGACTATAAGAACATCCAAGCGGCTGCTGCGGAATTCTACTCTAAACTATTCTCCAAAGAGATGGTACACAAAGACAGATCATTCCTGGACCAAATCCCCAGTCTCATTAATGAGGACGACAATGCCCTGCTGGATCGTCCCCTGACCGAACAGGAAGTGAAAGAAGCGGTATGGGCCCTTAACGCGTATAGTACCCCAGGCCTAGACGGCTTCTCGGATGTCTTCTTTCGTACCTGCTGGGACATTATCAAGCAGGACATCACCGATACGACAACCGCATTCATAGAAGGAGCTACTTACCCAAAAGCCATCTCTAGAGCCAATCTCATCCTCATCCCCAAAAAAGAAAATCCTGAATCCTTTCGTAATTTTCAACCAATCAGTCTTTGCACATTCACCAACAAAATTATCTCCAAGATCATCGCCACCAGAATGGCTGATATGCTCCCCAAAATTATCTCGGAGGAACAAAGCGGCTTTGTCCGTGGAAGGAACATCCAGGACAATATTATGCATGCTCACGAACTAATAACATGCATGAAGTTTCCAGCTAGAGGGGGCAACATCGCCGTCAAAATCGACATGGAGAAAGCTTACGACAGACTGATTGGCAATTTATGATTTGGGTATTCAAAGCTTTCGGATTTTCGAAAAATTGGACTAACACCGTGTGGAGATCCGTTAGTAACTCATGGTTCTCCACGGTTATCAACGGTCAATCCGAGGGGTTCTTCAAATCTAGCCGCGGTATTAGATAGGGCAACCCTCTATCATCCACAGTCTTCATCATTGCTGCAGATGTTCTGAGCAGAAACCTTAACAACATGGTCAACACCCCGAACTTCCAACACTATCACACTTCTAGTGGATGTCCGATCATCACCCACTTGGCCTTCGCCGACGATTTACTCATCTTCTCATCCGGGAAAGTTGGAGCGTTGGAGGTGGTCCACAACACCCTGGAGAGGTACTCTAGATGTTCCGGGCACAAGATCAACCATTCCAAGAGCGTTATATACGCCCACCACAGCATCAAAAGAGACCATGTCATCAGCCTCTCCAACATAACATCTTTTTCAGTGACCCACCCTCCGTTCAACTATCTCGGCTGCCCACTGGTGTACGGCAAATCCAACGTTGGCATCTTCGAGAACTTGATCACTAGAATTAGGAACAAACTCGAAGGGTAGCACAATGCCACTTTATCCCCAGGCGGAAAGATGATCCCCATCAAAAATGTGCTCACCTCTATCCCTAACCATACGCTGGAGGCGTATTCTCCGCCACAGAATTCCTCTCCTCGATCGAGCAAATCTTCTGTAATTTCTTTTAAGGGCACAACAAAGGACAAGACAAACACTCACTGGGCTAGTTGGGAAGCCATGGCTTACCCTACAGAAGAAGGGGGTCTGGGATTCACCAAACTCACACACATTCTCAAGACCTACTCGATGAAATTGTGGTGGAAACTCCGCACGAGTAAGAACTTATGGACCAGATTCATGAAAGCCAGGTACTTCAAACACATCCACCCTTCAGTGGCCACAGCCAACAGCAGAGCATCTGCAACTTGGCATCGTATCCTAATCGGATGCGACATTGCGGAGCCGGCAATTATAATCCATCTGGGTGGCGGTGAGTCGGATCCATTTCTGGAGAGATGGCTAGGGGACACCTTAATTCCGTGTCTGACGGTGATCTCCAGTAATAGTAAGATCAGTGACTTGTGGAACCCCTCGAACAACGACTGGAACTGGAACAAGATTCAAGATTGGTCCGGTAACGATACAGCAGACAGCATCCGCATGCACGGACTTAGCCTCAGTCACGAGGCAGACGGGCTGAGGTGGTCGCTTGAGGCATTAGGGGCATTTTCGGTTAGGTCGGCGAGATTCGCTATCCAAGGGATCGGGCAACCGTATCATTCCTTGGCGCGCTATTGGAACTCTTGCATCCCTAAAAAGTGGTCTTTCCTTTTATGGAAAGTCATTAAGAAGAAACTCCCGTCGGACGATATCCTTCATTCCATCGGGATCAGCTTAGCATCAGCTTGCAATTGCTGTACCGACCATCAGGAGGAGACTATTGACCACATCTTCAGGGAGGGGCGTCGGCCGGATAAGATCTGGAAGACCCTTAACCGACGCTATAATATAGATCCAGGAAGTGGACGCTTCCACGATCTGGCGGACAAATGGGGTTTAGCTTTCCACAGCCACCAGATCGTCGCAGCGGTCGCAACGTGGACGATTTGGAAGAATTGCAACAAGGCGAGATACAAGGGGCACCAATACTCAGCCGACCAGCTCATTAAGGAAATATTTTGGCAATGTCGCAAAAGGAGCATCATCTGCTCCTACAGCCCGACAGCATTCTGGTCATTGACTCTCCCTAGCTTTTCAGGGTAGAGTAGTTTCTCCCCTTCTCTGATCCCTTTTGCGGTATACTTGTATAGGCTTTTGCTTTTGCGCCTTGTATACGTGGTCAGTTATTGGCCTTTGAGCCGGGATTAATAAAATAAGGGTTTTCTTTAAAAAAAAATACAGAATACATCATATATATTTATAAGATTATATATATATATATATATATATATATATATATATATATATATATATATATATATACACACACATATAAAAAAAAATATATTTATATATATATATATATATATATATATATACACACACACATATACCTAACTAATATACAAATACATACAGAAAAATATATAGAAAAATATACATATATACATATACACATAGCCCAAGCCCAATGGGACAATGGGTCCACAGCCCACAACCCAAAGTCCAATATAGACACATGGGAAAAATGATAATTTTAAATCAAAATAATATCCGTCGTTGGACCAACTTTGCACCAAAAAATGTGCAAGAATTCAAGTCCACTAAACTTAGAAAATTATATGACTACGAGTCCAGAATGACGATATGAACCTAACGGTATATCCAAAATTAGATTCCGATGACCCGATCTCAAAATGGTCCATTGACACAGATTGTGGGGACCGCTTTGCACCGAAATACATGTCGGGGCCTACGTCTTCTAAATCTAGCAAACTTTATATGAATTTAAGCTAAAACGACACCATGAGTCTACTTGTGGTGTCAAAATTGGAATTCAGAGTCCTAGATCAAAAATTAGAATTTTACAAGTTGGAAATTACGAATTTGCACAGCCAACTTTGGCGTCAAATTCAACCAATCAAACGAGCTCACAATGAAACCAAACTTTAAGGACAAGAAGTTGGTTATACCAGCTGTGAACAAGAATAGGTGGCACATCAAACGTAGCTGCGATGGCGGAGATATAAATCCATGAAGTTGGCTCCACGAAGCTGTCTAAAATAAATACAATTATTCGGGTAACTTGGCGGCCAATTTTGACATATCAAATGGACGAATTAACGACTGAAACTTTATAGTGAAGGGGTATATATCGAGATGGAGATCAAAGAAATGAATCGACGATCCAACGGTTTAATTGTCCAGAAAATACATCGAAAGTTGCTACAATAAAACTGAATTCTGACTTTAAATTCTCGTACGTCACGACGGTATCTCATACGAAACACACACGCCTTCTTTCACACATCGAAGAGGATGACGGCTCTCATGGGGAGGCATGCTGGGGTTCGCCAGGGCTGTACGAGGTTGTGGGCGACGGTACGTGACCGCCGATATGCTGCTGTGGCGCTTGGATACACGCGTGTACGTATTGCCGGTCGTGGTTGGCACTGTTGTGCGTGGGCACACACACACATGGGTACTGACCCGACACAAGGTCACCAATACTGCAGGGGGTTCTGGACGGCTGTACGGTAGTCGACAGCTGTCGTGGCTGTAGAAACCCTAGAGGGGGGTGAATAGGGTCAAGCTAACTAATCAAGCACTTAGCACAAGCTAATTGGCAATTAAAAATATAAGTGCAAGAGAAGAGGTAATAACAATACCGACACCCGATGTATCCTGGTATCCTCCCAAGAGGCACTCCAGTCCCGAAACTCTCTCCGGCTTTAATCTACTATTTGAGTAAATAGTTACACACGAGTTTGGATCCGAAGAACTCGCCAACTTCAACACGAGTTTGGATCCGAAGAACTCGCCAACTTCAACACACAAGAGCTTTAATCCGAAGGGCTCTCCGACTTCACACCGAGAGTTTGGATACGAAGACTCTCCAACTTCAACCTTTCACAATAGGTTTTGATCTCCTTACAGTAGGATGAAGATCTTACTTTTCAACTCAATAACTCTAACACAATTTGTGGATGGCAAATAAAAGCTTTGTAGAGTTGTATGTGGATAAGCTTTGGTGGTTTAGAAATTTTTAGGCTCAAAGCATCAACCTTGAATGAAGGGGTTCAAGGCTATTTATAACCAAAGCATTGAAAAGAGCTCAAGGCAACTTTTCAGTCCACGAACCGGCATACCGCCGGTATGATCCGGCATACCGTCGGTATACCGGTCTGGGATTGCAACGGCTCAAAATATAGCCGTTAGAATCATTTAATGCTGAAAATCCGACCGTTGGAATTTCAACGTTACTGAATCAGTATACCGTCGGTATGATCCGGTATACCGTCGGTATGCCGATTTTGTGGACAAAAACTTTCTGTGAACAAAATCGGTATACCGCCGCTATGCACCGGTATACTGTCGGTATGCCGGTTTTCAGCCAAAAATGATCCTGGACTAGTTTCTGCCCTAGCTTTCGATTTTGCCATCCATTTCTTGTGTTTACAATAATTCCTAAGACTCATTACAGACTCCAGATAAACTTAGGCAGGTGCAGGCTTCTTCAGAGTCTTGGAATGATGATGGCATGGCTTGGCTTCTTCCTTTGATAGGTGCTGGCTTTTTCCCTTGGCGGCAGCTGTCCAAAGATATCCAGTTTGCGAAAACTGAATACCTTTCGGGGGCTTCGCCCCCGAACCCCCGACGAGGGGTGCTGCCCCCTCGACCCCCGTCCGCTGACCGGGCAGCGGAACCCCCGAGTACGTGGCTCCAGAGATGTCGTCGGGTGGTTCAAAGAAATCTTATGGGATCCGTCGTCTTTGGCCCACCATGATTTCTTCATTGCATATGTCCAGATTGATCTTGCTTATTGCTTTTCTGCATGTATATGTTAGACGAACAAAGCAATACATAGTAGCAAGTATGATAAGTTTAATTCTAATTAGGACAATGATGAGTTTAAGTATAAGTGCTAAGGTGATAGCATAAAAGTTAGTGATATCATAATGATTAAACTTAATTGAATAACCACAATCAAAAACATAGTTTTGATTTTGGCAACCCGATTAAATTTAAGATAGAAAGCTCATATCACTAATATGTAAACCAATAGGCACATATCACCAAAGGTATAAGTATAAGTAGAAATGCTATAGAGATAGTATAAAGATTAGTGATAATGAAATGCTAAACTTAACATATTAACCATATTCAAAAATATGACACAATCATTGGGCCAACAGTGGCAAGGTGGCAGTAGCTGCAGTAGAAGTAGCAGCTCACGTACGAGCACAAATGCACTCACAGGCTCGCCGTGGTGGTACATGGCTGCGCAGCATGGATGCATGCGACGATGGCCAGGTGTATGCGGAGCAGTAGCACCTACAATATTAGAGAGGGATAGGAGATAAAGGTGGAGAAAAGAAATAAAGAGAGGAGGATGAAGAAGAATGTGGAGATGAGTGTGTGGAGAATGAGGAGTTAGGGTTGAAGGAAAGAAGAAGAAAAAGAAAAAGAGGAAGAAGAAGAATGGAGGGCTGTCGACCAGATTGGATGTGAGTATTTGGAGAGGAGAGAAAGTGTTGTTGGTATTAAGAAGAAAGAAGGTTGGCTGTGAGAAAAGTAAAGAGAAAGAGAGAGTGTTTAGAATCTCTCTAAAAAGTGAAGGTGGTGTTGTTGATGTGTGATTGGACATGGGTTGGATGTGTCATAGTTAACTTTTTCTAAGCATCTCATGGCTTGGCCAAAATAGGCTAATTTGGATTATGAAGGTTTGAATGAGTTTAAATAGGATTCTCTACCTTATCTTTGGTTAGTGATTCATCCATCAGGTTTAGGGGTGAGTTACAACGCTAGTGTGTTTGGTATTTTTTAGGAGTGGGACAGTGTTTTATGTGTAGGGTTTTTTCATGAGAGGATGACATGAAGCTTGGGCTTGGTTCATTTGAGTCGGGTTGGGTCAAGTTGTGTTAAGTATGGTCATGACTACAAATTTAGTCGTTTATAATCATTGATGAAATAGGAGCATACGAGAGCTCAATTGGATGGCATGCAAGTGGCATGCACATAGTAGGCTTAAAATAGGTCAAAACCATGTATTGGGTCGATTAGGTTGGATCGATACCGAGCTCCAAAATTAAATTAGAAGTTAGGTCACGTTTTACGGTAGATGATCAATTGGCCTAAATTGACCCAAAAGTTGTACGATGCAAAAAGAATACAAGGGATCAAGTTTGAGTGGGATATCATATACCAAAATGAAGGTAATTTTGTCTATTACAAAACTCATAAAAGATGTTTTGAGAGATTGACATCTATGATGCTCCAAAAACCAAAGTCACAAAAAAGTACATTTAATGATAAAAAATAATTATAATAAAATATTTATTAAAAATAATTTATTTAGAAAATTTTGAAATAAACTCTGAAAATTTAGGGGGCTCACACCAAGCACCCGTGCTCCTCCCCAAACGCCATCATCTCACGGCCTCCGCTTCACCGACGACTACCCCCATGACCTTACCACCCCCGCCATCCTGCGGCCATCACCGCCAGCACCACATGTCATCGACCCCCACCACGGCCTTCCATCGCCTGTGCCACAGGAACCACCATTACCAGCTACATACCTGGCCGCACCCAGCCAGCACCCTCACCATCATCAACACCAACAAAAATAACAAACACACCCACCACCACCACCACTGCCACTTACCTCTGTCATCCGGCCGACAACAGCCTCCCCGAGCCTTCCACCCACGATGTTGTTCCTCCTCGGGCAACGTACCGCTCTGACCAAGTCAGATTCATAATGACCCGTGCCTGATCTGTCATCGTCGCAACCGCCAATATGCCACCACCAGCTTCGACGAGCCAGACAATGACTCCATTTACATTCGAACACCCGAGTGCCAATCGCCATCGATTCCTCCACCATCGTCTGCCAAAGCCCACGACCCCTTCGTCGAGCAGATCTACCACCACCACCGGTCGTACCGCCTCCATTGAACCTGGCGAGCCTCGTAGGCGACCTTCCCGGGGAGAAACCCTTTCTCCCCCCGTGCTCTCTCGCTCTCCTTCTTCCCTCTTGTCACTTGCTCTCAACTCTCTCTGTCTCTCACTGGCCGCTCTCTTCCCCCTTGTTCTTCCCTTCTTCTTTTCTCCTCTCCCTCTCAAGCTCACTCTTTTTCTTCTGTAGAGAGGATTGGGTTTTTATGTTATTTTTATTTTTTATTTAGTTATTAGTAAAACTAAAAGTTTAGTAAATTTATTTACTATGTATAAGTATACTGCTACACTATTATTAATATTATTAATCCTATAGGTATAATTTAGGTTGTTATATATATTTTCTTAAATCTTCTTTACGAAAAATCTAATATTGGGTTGCCCTACTTATAATTTCAAACTAAAATTTACAACCTTAAAATACTATTATATATTTTGTGGTATTAAGAATAGCTTTTGAAAAAAAAATTGTAACATTATCTACCTAGTTAAATTATAGTTTTTTGAAAATAGTTTCCTAGAATTTTCTACTATTTATCTAAAAATATTTTCATATAGATAATTGTTGGTTTTTTTAATAAATTTATATATGAACTTTATACAAGGTAGATATATAGGTATTATATATCTATTGGTATATTTTCTAAAGATGGGTTTTCATATGCATATAAATGATTTTTAGAATTTCCAAGTACGTAGTTATCTAAAATATATTAAGTAAAATATGGTTTTCAAGTATTATAATATTTCCCAAAAATTGTATATGTATTATTTATATCCAATTCTTCGATTATCATCTTGTCCATGGCTAATCATATATATCATATTCTTTTGCGAAAACTGGACTTCCTTATGTCGATCCTAGCTAATTGGATTGTTCTGGACAAGATTAGTGTTAGTCCTCAAATTGTATTGCATATAGGTGGCTAGACAAGATTAGTGTTAGTTATCTATGTATTTCCTATTCATTTATGTTATTACTGTATTTTATTTCAGCATGTATATTATGTATCTTGCTACGTTCTTCTGAGGACCTAGTGATCTCTCCAGGTGTGTATTTTTGACTTTTCGTAGGAATTTTAGCCAAGATCATGATCTTCTCCTTCCTATCGTAGATGACATACTTTTGGATCACGCTTGCTGCTTGTATTCTTTATTTTGCTATTCCTTCTAGTTAAATGTTTGGTAGTGGATTTGTCTCCATCAAGCGACTTGTACAATGACATTCCATGTTTGATTCTATAATATATTTATTCTTTTATTTTGTGGATGAGATTAGTTATCCATGATTATACTGTATTTACAGCTTACGTATACTTATTATACGACTGACATGTTTATGTACCTAGTCTTACGTATTTTAGGACTGGGACATTACATATTTTTGTGGTTGCCTATGCAGGTAGACGAACATATTGTTTGGTTACATCACTGCACTAAGAAGCCTGCATATAGGATTAGAGTCTAGGATCTTATCCATATACTTGATCTCCTTCTTTGATCCTATTTTCGAACTCTCGTTTGACTGCCTTGAATTAATTATATCTTGCTTGATTCCTTTTCTAGCATAAATCTTATCTATCGTGCTTAGTAGAGATTCGGAAGATGACTTATACTAGATATATATGCTCCATTATTCAATTACACTATTAGTTAAACACTTGTAAGTTGGGTAGCATGCCTCACAACCTAGCATCCTATTGTCCTTATGACCCATTAATGAAATATAATTGAATGATACTGAATATATGCTAGTGTAGAAAGATAGGTTTACATAGACTATAGAATTTTAGAGATCCATACCCCATTTGGTCGACCAAAGCCTGAGAGAAGAAGATAGTAGGACAACTATAGAGGCACAAACACCAAACATGTCTTAGATTTTTAAGGAACTTAAACTATTTATACTTTCTTTCATAATAGTCTCATGTATTTATTTTTTTGGACTACCTTGACTAATGTTGCCTACTTTTGCAAGCTTACTCTTTTATCGAGCTTGTTCAAGGACGCACATTTTATTGGAGGCCCCCACTAACATATTGTCTAACTAGAATCGGTGTGTTATAGTCTGATCAACCTTAGTGCACTTTGTTCACTCTTCATATGACCATTCTACGGGGATTGAGATATAGTTGACTTAGCTTTTTAAACAAAATATGATCTCATCCACAACTGCCTTGATAACTCCCTTTTGAACTATTCAATCACCTTTGAACCTCATATTTGTGTTCGATCACATCTTCATTGAACTCATTATTATTTTTTCGTCTTCACCTAGTTCAGAAAAAACTAATGCTCATGCTTGAGGGAAGATAGACACAGCGTGTCACCCATAGTTTACCATACCACCTATAGACATGATAGTTGATTATACACAAGAATAGTTAGTCATCGACCAGCCATGTGACTACAACCTCGTTTTGATTTACTTGTCCTTTTCCTTCAACCAAGATCTATTATCATGACATTCTAATCATTTGAAACTTGAGAACGATTAGAATTATTTTCTTAATTGTACCCCAATCTGGGAGGTTAATTCTCTCTCAGGAAACCTCGTCGCATGAATCTCTACTTACCTTATCTTGATTTACTTAACCCTTAATCTTTTTATTTTCGTGCAACTCTCATTCACTGCCTAAACTATACTACGACCATTGAGCCTAACCATATTTTTTTCTTCCAATCAAATTACTTCCCTCCTTGAAGAATTTTATTTAACTCCTCCGTAAATTATGCAAACCTTGTTCTTATACACCTCGTGCGAAGATAGGAATCGAGTCATGACACCATTCAGTTACAACAGTGCCGGATTACAACTCCATAGAGGATATTATGTGATTATAAAGCATATAAAATTGTGTTGTATATTAGATTTTAAGGAAGACACTAGTAAACAAAATATTAGGAAGATTTTTGTGATGATAAAATAATGTGTTTTGATGTTATTAGTTGTCATGGATACTCAAATGTTGAAGATAAAATATTTAAAAAAATTATGTTGATTGACGAGTACGAATTTTCTACTAAGGTGAGCTTGATTTTTTGCTTTCGATTAGATTGATTGAAAATTTATTGAGTTTCAAATTTTGAGGAGTTTTCATATTTTGAAGAATTTTAAAATTTTATGGGATATTAATTTGGAGGAGAAATAATAATAGATGAGGAGTTGAGTATAGAAAAACATTGTTGATTTGGTTAAAGCATAAAATTCTAGGATTATGTCAATATCAAACATAAAATTGAATTTGGAATATTGGAATATTGTACTATTGATTAAATTTTTGAGATAGGAAAATTCTTACCTATTTTTGAGTATAAATTGGATACGATGGGTTGTCATGTGATATCTTCTAAACCATATCCGTGATTTTATTTTCCTGGTTATCGAAATCACGATTTTCTAAAATTACTTATTTCATTGTACGTCGTTCCTTCTAAAATGCTTTAATCATGTTTTTTTATCAAGAAATCCTTTTACCTCTCAACCCTACTACCCTAGTTATTTCCATTATTTCTAGGACAAAATTTTTGTAAGTTAGATAGGATGTAAATCTCCTAAATTTCACTATAGATTTATTTATTTATTTATTTATTTATTTCTTTTATTTTGGTATTTGTACGTCGAGTTCGAATACATATATACGAAGTATTTAATTTTTTTATATAAAACTTTTATTATTAAGATTTTTATAAATATAGAAATAAATATTTGGTTTCGATAAAATATAAGGTAAATATTTTTTATATTTGTTCGAGTATAAATGCCGCACCGAATTTGTCAAAAAATATTTTATTAGTAAATAAATGCTATTACATTAATTATACAAGTATGGTACTAATTTTGAAAATAATACTTATATAACTATTTTTTACTAATTGCATGCGAGGTACATAAAAAATAAATTCATATATATTTTGTAAAAAATTGATTTTTGAAAAAGTTATTTGATTTATTTTGACTTATGAAAAAGTATTTTAAATTCTTTGAAATTATTGTTAAATTATAAAAAGGTTTTTAAATTATTTTTATTTATTAATTTTTAAATATTATGATGATTTAAATTAGGATTGGATTATATTAAACTAGTTTTAAAGTGATTTATATAAATGTGAGATTTATCTAATGGGGGTCTGGAGGGTCCTAATATTTATCTAACTATGACTTCTCCACCCTATTTATAGGGGAGCCTAGCCATTGTTTTCTTCACAAATTTTTCCCTATAAAATTTTCTCCAATGAAGTGTTTATGCGTCGTGTCCGTGTCAACCTTCCTCGTGTCAGCCTGTGTTGGCCTCAGGTCCGACCTCGGGTGTCTTTCCACTATACTATATTCTTTACATATACATCCAACACATCGTCCTTTCCACGTCCGACGCACCCGGTGTCACGCCCCAGAACCAGAATACTGGAGAGCGGGGGCGAACATAGCCAGCTACGTATATTGAAATGGAAACCACCTCGCTATACGGTCACGGCTGTCTAGATATGAGGGTTTACTACAAGCCAACGGTCTCTTAAGGTCAAGCCTATTGTCTCAATCTCAAGCAAGTAATATATTTACAAGATGTTAGACCACCAAATATACAATAAAAGGCGTCCCAAATATTACATATTCAGCTGATCATGAAGCTAGTCGTACAAAATGCGAGGACTAGCAAGAGTTAAGTCATAAATGATCAAACCTAGGATTTGTTAATCATGTTTACAGGCCGTAGGCAGACAGTAAGTAAATGTGCATCGAGCTAACATGTGCTCGTCGGTTAAACGCCTCAAAAGAATAATTTTACAATAGAGTGAGTGAAACAAAATAGGAAACCCACTCGTAGCCCGGATTCCTTCTAGTTGCCACCATCGGACTGGAGGTTCGGTAGATCCTCGGGAGATGCTCCGAAATCTGGCCACACAAAACCAGCTGGGTCAAAACCCCAGAAAGAGCAAGTGCCACAAAGGAGGCCACGAAGTAAGAACAAAACCAGCATATCAGGACATAAGAAAATGGAAGGAAAGTACAGGTAATAAAAGTACAGCAGGACAATAAGCGACTAGGGACATAGAACCATTCCGGGAGCCAGATTACAACCCGTAAACCAAACAAGGACCGGGGTTGTAACCCTTCGCCTGAATAGCACTTGTCCCTATCCATTTATTGTTTAAGATAAGTAAAACAATCATGTACAGGAGTTCCAGGTATAGGGACTTAGACGAGACTTAGACCAGGCTGGACACCATACATTCACAAGCTGCCAAGCAATTACTACGGCTTATTACTTTTACCAACTAGGATGATCACAAGCCTAATTACTAACAAGATGCAATGAGAATTTCCCAGTCCCAAGCCCTGCAGACTATCCAGTTATCCTTCCGCGGGTTGAGAGTATGGTTGGGCACATCGTCCAGGAGACGATATACCCTTAGGTGACCTAGAGGGTGCAACACATGACATTGTGCTGGAAATGTGCTCTACTCGTCGGCAAGCTACAAGTCCAATTAAGGGGCCCAGATAACGAGATTGCCTGTGACTGGAAATTCTCCATGTTCTAGTTTGATCTAATTATTAGCCTAATCCATATTAGCGCGAATCCCTGGCCGTGGTACCCAGGAAGTCACGTCCTAGACATGATGCAAGACAAGACAAGTGGATTGCACAAGCAAACAAGCAGGAACACCCACGGTGTCAGAGTTAGTTACAAGAGTCAAGTTAGCCATCGCAACGGCATCAAGTCAAGTCAAGTTACGAATCAAGAGTGCGCCGCCATGGTCCACTATCAAGTTATCTGGTTACCGAGATAATTCATGAGTCACAGGTTACAAGTAAAGTGTGTACCCCATCGGGTCACTATTAAGAAGATCCGAGGTACTAAAATCATACTTCACAGAATCAGGAAAACCACATTAGTCATAAGCAAAATCATCGAAAATCGTGCCAGGTCGTGTTGGGTCAAGATAGTCGTGTTGTGTGGAACAAGATCTCAAAACCCAACCCACAAAAGAAAAGCCAAGTCTAAGAAATAAACCAAACCATCATGGGCAAGTGGGTTGCGCAGAGGGTGGATGGCGCAGGGGTCAAGTGCGCCGGGGGCAGATGGCGCAGGGGGTCAAGTGCACCGGGGATGGATGGCGCACGGGTCAAGTGCGCCGGGGGCAGATGGCGCAGGGGTCAAGTACGCCGGGGATGGATTGCGCAGGGGGCCAAGCGCGCCGGGGATGGATGGCGCAGGGGCCAAGTGCGCTGGGGATGGATGGCGCAGGGGCCAAGTGCGCCGGGGATGGATGGCGCAGGGGGCCAAGTGCGCATGGGCCGATGGCGCACGGCCGAGGGCGCATGGGCCGATGGCGCATGGACCGAGGGCGCATGGGCCGATGGGTGCACGGAGGGGTGCGTAGTTCGCCAAGGGGCAAGCTGCGCTGGTCAGCACTGCGCTAAAGAGTGCTGGCCGAGGGGGATGCGCGGTTCAGCACTGCGCTAACGAGCACAGGCTGAAGTCTTCTTCTCCAGGCCGAGAAGAAGCATCAAGAACACCAAAAATTCAATTCTTCATATCTTGGCCAAATCAAAATGAAATCTGGATTTCAAAGTTCTAACTTGTGTAAAATTGAATTCTCTTCCACATAGAAGCATCAAAACAAGCAAAAATCGAAGTTTGATAGATCAAAACCAAGAATTTCCGAAAATGGTTAAAAACTAGATCTAGAAAAATGGAAGCTTCAAATCACAAAATGCCTAGTTCTAATATTGCCCTCCGTGGCCTAATCTAGCTAATAGACAAATAAAATGTGGTACTTATTTGGTGGCAAGGTGCACTTGCCTATGGTGTTGGTGTTGTGTAGAGGAAGGAAGAAGAAGAAGATGGAGAAATTAATGGAGAGTAAAGAGGAGAGAGAAAAGTTAGGTAGGATTAAATGAGGGTGGGTTGTGGTGGAATGAAGGTTGAGCATAGGCTAAGGTGTTCCAAGCATATTAAACCAAACCAAACCAATCATACTCCACAAAATAATACCAAGCCATGTCAAAACCCATTTTACGAGAAACCAAAATCCGCAAGTCGGGCCAAATACAATTACAGGCCAAAATCCGAGAAAAATAAAATACAAGTCCGAAATACATACAAGCTTAACCAAAAATACGTATTCCGAATATGGGCATTACAACTCTACCCACCTTAAAAGAATTCCGTCCTCGGAATTTAAACCAAGATGCTTAGATGTGTAAGAGCCAGCTATACTAATCACCAATAAGCTACACTGAGCAAGCAATCAAGCAATCATACATGCAAGCAAGATATGGAAAGCATAAGGCATAAGGAAGACATTATACCTTATGAGTCAAACAAGTCGGGATATCGCGATCGGATGTCGTCCTCACGCTCCCACGTTGACTCACCTAGAGAGTGATGACCCCAAGAAACACGGACTAAGTTAATAGTCTTGTTCTTGAGTATCTTCTCTCTCCGGTCCAATATAGACACGGGCCTCTCCTCATACGAAAGGTTGGTACCAACAACCAATTCTGAATGGTCCAGGATATGGCTCGGGTCCGGGATGTACCATCGTAATTGGGACACATAGAATACATCATGCACCTCACTTAGCGACGGCAGAAGAGCAAGACGATAGGATACATCTCCTACTCGCTCCAGGATATCGAACGGCCCTATATACCTAGGACTAAGCTTTCCCCGTACGCCAAAGCGAATGACGCCGCGGTTAGGCGAGATCCTAAGGAATACATGGTCGCCGATAGCAAACTCTAAGGGACGCCGATGGGCATCGGCCCAATGTCGCTGGCGGTCTTGGGCAACTCGAAGATGATCCCTGACTCTTCTGACTACTTCAACTGTCTGGGCAATCATTTCTGGACCGAGCATCTGCCTCTCTCCGACATCGTCCTATGCTAGCGGGGACCTGCACTTCCTACCATACAGAGCTTGGAACGGAGCCATCTGAATACTGGCATGGAAACTATTGTTGTACGAGAACTCCACCAGGTGCAGGTGATCTTCCCACGACCCACCGAAGTCAAGTGTACATGACCACAATATATCCTCAAGAGTCTGGATGATGCGCTCTGACTGGCCATCTGTCTGCAGATGATATGCTGAGCTAAACTGAAGGTGAGTTCCCAAACTTTCTTGCAGGCTACGCCAAAAGTGTGACGTAAACCTTGAATCTCGGTCCGAGGTGATACTAACGGGCACACCGTAAAGCCTGACAATCCGCCTGAGATACATCTCTGCCAACTGAGCCGTTGACTGCCCAACTCTGAATGGGAGAAAATGAGCCACCTTTGTGAGCCGGTCAACTATAACCCAAATAGCATCTCGACCTGCCGGGGATCTAGGCAATCCAGTCATAAAATCCATGGTCACATGCTCCCACTTCCATTCTGGAATCGGCAAGGGCTGAAGAAGTCCAGCGGGCCTCTGATGTTCAGCTTTAACCTGCTGGCAAACCAAATACCGAGAGACAAACCGGGCTATCTCCCTCTTCATGCCATTCCACCAGAAATGCTGACAAATATCACGGTACATCTTCGTACCACCAGGGTGAATAGAATACTACAAACTGTGAGCTTCTACCATAACTTCATGTCTGATATCTCCACTAGGTACACAAAGACGAGTGCCGTGCCAAAGTGTACCATCTTTATGAATGTACAACTTTGGTCTTCTTCCTGCCTCACACTCTGCTCTGAGCCACTGAGTCTTGGAATCTGTAGACTGCGCCATCCGGATTCTCTCAACTATACTGGACTGAACCTGTAGACTGGTCATCAATGCCACACTGGTAGGAAGAACCACCTCAATTCCCATCTTCTGAAAATCTGCCAATAACTCTGGTTGCGCCGTTATGAGGTAAACTCCGTCTCTCCGGCTCAACGCATCTGCTACAACGTTGGCCTTCCCTGGGTGATATTGTAAATCCACATCGTAGTCTACCAATAGCTCGAGCCATCTTCTCTGCCGTATATTAAGGTCCTTCTGGGTGAAAACATACTTCAGGCTCTTGTGATCTGTAAATATCTCCACTCTATCTCCGTACAAGTAGTGCCTCCATAACTTAAGTGCAAACACTACTGCTGCCAGCTCCAAGTCGTGGGTCGGGTATTTCTTCTCATGATCATGAAGTTGACGTGATGCATAAGATATTACCTTTCCATGCTGCATCAAGACACACCCCAATCCTCTGCCTGAAGCGTCGCAATAAACTGTGAATTCTCCGGTCCCATCTGGAAGTGTGAGAATGGGAGCCGTTATCAAACCTCGCTTCAACTTCTCAAATGATTCCTGGCACTCCGTTGTCCAAGCGAACTGCACATCCTTGCGGGTCAACTGGGTCATTGGCGCCGAAATCTTTACAAAATCCGAAACGAATCGTCGGTAGTAGTCGGCTAATCCAAGGAAGCTGCGAACTTCTACCGCTGAACTAGGTACTGGCCATGACTCGATAGCCACAATCTTCTGGGGATCCACTTCCACTCCTCCTCGAGTAATGATGTGACCCAAGTACGAAATGCGATCGAGCCAGAACTCGTATTTGCTGAATTTGGCGTACAACTGATGCTCTCTAAGCGTTTGGAGGACGATTCTGAGATGTTGCTCATGCTCTGCTTCGCTCTTACTGTAGATCAGAATATCATCTAGGAACACAATCACAAACTGATCCAAGTAAGGCATGAAAATGCGATTCATGAGGTCCATGAATACGGCCGGCGCATTGGTCGCTCCAAAGGGCATAACAAGGAACTCCCAATGCCCATACCTAGATCGGAAGGCTGTCTTCGGGATGTCCTGCTCTCTGACTCTGATTTGGTGGTATCCTGACCACAAGTCTATCTTTGAAAATACCGAAGCCCCTCTGAGTTGATCAAACAAGTCATCTATCCTCGGGAGAGGGTATCTGTTCTTGATTGTCACTGAGTTCAAAGTACGATAATCTACACATAGCCTGGACGTACCATTCTTCTTTTTTACAAGAAGCATCGGGGCTCTCCAAAGCGATCCACTTGCACGAATGAATCCCTTGGTCCTGAGTTCTTCAATCATCTTGTACAAAATCTCCAACTCTGAAGGCGCCATTCTGTAGACTCGCTCTGATACTGGTGCTGTTTCGGGGATTAAGTCTATAGTGAACTCGATCTCCCGTTCTGGCGGTATCCCTGGAAGTTCTTCAGGGAAGACATCTGGAAACTCTTCAACTATCCTGGGTAATTGCTCTGCTGCTACTGCCATCCGCAATACTGGGGAAGATGGTTCCACTGCGCCTCTGGAAAATGAGAACTCTGGCTTGCCTGGAATGCTGAAAATAACCCTGCCAATGTGGCAGTCTATCCTAGCATACTGGTTCCTCAACCAATCCATGCCTAAGACTACATCATAGTCTGCCATAGGGAATTCTATAAATCTAGCGGGGAACTCTCTACCGCTAACTACGATCCGACACAAGGAAAACACTCGATCTACTCCCACAAGACCATTACCAGTAAGTATATTGAGCCTTACTGATAATGACTCTGGCTCTAACCCTATCCGTGTCGCGAATCGTGCAGACATGAATAAATGCGATGCACCAGAATCAAATAATACCAATGCTGGAGAGGAGTTGACGAGAATAGTACCTGCCACTACCTCACCTGGTGCAACTTCTTCTTCCATAGTCATCATCATGGCCTGACCTTTTCCTCTAGCTGCGGGTCCCCTCTGCTGGAAACCTCTCTGCCTGCTCTGCACTTGGGCTTGGGTGTACTGCTGCTGGCACTGCTGATGAAATGCATGGGCCTGAGGCAACAAGGGCCTCGGGTACTGCTGCTGCTGCGTAGGTGCTGGTCCCCTAACCGATGGACTGGTTAGGTTGGAGGAGGATGAACTACCCCTATTCGGGCAGGGTCCTATCTTATGATCTGCCGCTCCACAAGCAGGCACAATCCTTGCGCCCTACGATAATCCGCCACTACATGGCCTGGCTTCCCACAATGAGAACATCCCATCGCGGAAGTCTGCTTCTGCTTCTGCTGCTGCGGGTACGTCGGGATCGAATGCTGAACCGATGTTACTGAGGCCGCCCGCCTCGAAGTCCCAATAGTCAAACTCCTAGCTGCCGGGGCTGGAGCTGATGATTGGTGCATCTGACTGTGGGACCGCTTCCTACCTCCGGTCCTATCCACGATCCTCTGGGAGGTATACTCATGCCTCCTAGCTGCTCTTAATACCGCATCGAACGTCTGGTGCTCGAACTGCTTGACTGCTAACAAGATCTCCAAATGCAGTCCCTGCTGGAACCGTTGGGCCCTATCAAACTCGGTCGCTACCAGGGTAGGGGCAAACCTACTGAGTCTAGAAAACTCAGATGCGTAACTGTCGACCGTTCTGCCTCCTTGCTTCAAGTTGGTAAATCTCGTCTGTAGGTCATACCGAGCTACAGCATCGAAACACTTTGTCTGGAATCTCTCTCTAAATACTGCCCAAGCAATGGGTGCCACTAATCCCATGGCTTGCGCTGACCACCAACTGCGAGCTAAGTCCAGCAACTGTAGCCGTACCACGACCATCTTCTCATTCTCAGGTGTTCTAGCTGCTTCCAGAACCACCTCGGTGTCCTGAAGCCAAGCGTCCATAGCAATCGCATCTTCGCTGCCGTCGAAGAATGGAGGGTTCAAGCGCTTAAAGCTGTTGGCCGCACTATTCCCTGGATGACCACTTCTGGTCAAAGCATCCGCCACTACCTGGTGCAAGGCGTCTCCTCGACGATCCTGGGAAGCTATCAGGGTCCTGATGAGACCTACCAAGGTGCCATCGTCAGGCTCTGCAGGCTGGACGGGCTGAACCGGGGGCTCTCCTCCAGTAGGTATAACTCGGGAGGCAATTCCGGAATGCTGGGCTTGATCTCCGGGTTGCTGGTCTACGGAAAGTGCTCCACCTTGCTGATCGGCGGGGTCAGGTACAGTGCCGCTGAAGAAGACGACACAGTGAAAACAATAAGGAAGGACCAGGACAGATCAATGATACAAGCACATGATCAGGGCAAGAATCTTAAGGATTTGAAAATACGAGCAGAGATCAAGGGCGAAGACTGATTGAGACATCTATTCGGTAAACCCTCACATTTCTTGATTGACAAGACCTGTATGGGCCACCACTTAAACCATGTCACGCCCCAGAACCAGAATACTGGAGAACGGGGGCGAACATAGCCAGCTACGTATATTGAAATGGAAACCACCTCGCTATACGGTCACGGCTGTCTAGATATGAGGGTTTACTACAAGCCAACGGTCTCTTAAGGTCAAGCCTATTGTCTCAATCTCAAGCAAGTAATATATTTACAAGATGTTAGACCACCAAATATACAATAAAAGGCGTCCCAAATATTACATATTCAGCTGATCATGAAGCTAGTCGTACAAAATACGAGGACTAGCAAGAGTTAAGTCATACATGATCAGCCCTAGGATTTGTTAATCATGTTTACAGCCCGTAGGCAGACAGTAAGTAAATGTGCATCGAGCTAACAAGTGCTCGTCGGCTAAACGCCTCAAAAGAATAATTTTATAATAGAGTGAGTGAAACAAAATAGGAAACCCACTCGTAGCCCGGATTCCTTCTAGTTGCCACCATCAGGCTGGAGGTTCGGTAGATCCTCGGGAGCTGCTCCAAACTGGCCACACAAAACCAGCTGGGTCAAAACCCCAGAAAGAGCAAGTGCCACAAAGGAGGCCACGAAGTAAAAACAAAACCAGCATATCAGAACATAAGAAAATGGAAGAAAAGTACAGGTAATAAAAGTACAGCAGGACAATAAGTGACTAGGGACATAGAACCATTTCGGAAGCCAGATTACAACCCGTAAACCAAACAAGGACCAGAGTTGTAACCCTTCGCCTGAATAGCACTTGTCCCTATCCATTTATTGTTTAAGATAAGTAAAACAATCATGTACAGGAGTTCCAGGTATGGGGACTTAGACGAGACTTAGACCAGGCTGGACACCATACATTCACAAGCGGCCAAGCAATTACTACGGCTTACTACTTTAACTAACTAGGGTTATCACAAGCCTAATTACTAACAAGATGCAATAAGAATTTCCCAGTCCCAAGCCCTGCAGACTATCCAGTTATCCTTCCGTGGGTTGAGAGTATGGTTGGGCACATCGCCCAGGAGACGATATACCCTTAGGTGACTTAGAGGGTGCAACATATGACAGTGTGCTGGAAATGTGCTCTACTCGTCGGCAGCTACAAGTCCAATTAAGGCGCCTAGATAACGAGATTGCCTGTGACTGGAAATTCTCCATGTTCTAGTTTGATCTAATCATTAGCCTAATCCATATTAGCGCGAATCCCTGGCCGTGGTACCCAGGAAGTCACGTCCTAGACATGATGCAAGACAAGACAAGTGGATTGCACAAGCAAGTAAGCAGGAACACCCACGGCGTCAGAGTTAGTTACAAGAGTCAAGTTAGCCATCGCAATGGCATCAAGTCAAGTCAAGTTACGAGTCAAGAGTGTGCCGCCATGGACCACTATCAAGTTATCTGGTTACCGAGATAATTCATGAGTCACAGGTTACAAGTCAAGTGTGTACCCCATCGGGTCACTATTAAGAAGATCCGAGGTACTAAAATCATACTTCACAGAATCAAGAAAACTGTATTAGTCATAAGCAAAATCATCAAAAACCGTGCCAGGTCGTGTTGGGTCAAGATAGTCGTGCTGTGTGGAACAAGATCTCAAAACCCAACCAACAAAAGAAAAGCCAAGTCCAAGAAATAAACCAAACCAACATAGACAAGTGGGTTGCACAGAGGGTGGATGGCGTAGGGGGCCAAGTGCACCGGGAATGGATGGCGCACGGGTCAAGTGCGCCGGGGGCAGATGGCGCAGGGGTCAAGTACGCCGGGGATGGATGGCGCAGGGGTCCAAGTGCGCCGGGGATGGATGGCGCAGGGGCCAAGTGCACCGGGGATGGATGGCGCAGGGGTCCAAGTGCGTCGGGAATGGATGGCGCAGGGGCCAAGTGCGCCGGGAATGGATGGCGCAGGGGGCCAAGTGCGCACGGCCTAGGGCGCATGGGCCGATGGCGCATGGACCGAGGGCGCATGGGACGATGGGTGCACGGGGGGTGCGCAGTTCGCCAAGGGGCAAGCTGCGCTGGTCAGCACTGCACTAAAGAGTGCTGGACGAGGGGGATACGCGGTTCAGCACTACGCTAAAGAGCGCAGGCTGAAGTCTTCTTCTCCAGGCCGAGAAGAAGCATCAAGAATACCAAAAATTCAATTCTTCATATCTTGGCCAAATCAAAACGAAATCTGGATTTTTAAAGTTCTAACTTGTGTAAAATTGAATTCTCTTCCACATAGAAGCATCAAAACAAGTAAAAATTGATGTTTGATAGATCAAAACCAAGAATTTCCAAAAATGGTTAAAACCTAGATCTAAAAAAAATGGAAGCTCCAAATCAGAAAATGCCAAGTTCTAATGTTGCTCTCCATGGCCTAATCTAGCTAATGGACAAATAAAATGTGGTGCTTATTTGGTGGCAAGGTGCACTTGCCTATGGTGTTGGTGTTGTGTAGAGGAAGGAAGAAGAAGAAGATGGAGAAATTAATGGAGAGTAAAGAGGAGAGAGAAAAGTTAGGTGGGATTAAATGAGGGTGGGTTGTGGTGGAATGAAGGTTGAGCATAGGCTAAGGTGTTCCAAGCATATTAAACCAAACCAAACCAATCCTACTCCACAAAATAAAACCAAGCCATGTCGAAACCCATTTTACGAGAAACCAAAATCCGCAAGTCGGGCCAAATACAATTACAGGTCAAAATTCGAGAAAAATAAAATACAAGTCCGAAATACATACAAGCTTAACCAAAAATACGTATTTCGAATATGGGCATTACACCCGGACACATCCATCCATCCATCCATCATTCGTTTCCCGTGTCACGCAGGATACGACTCGACCCTGACACAACCCAAAATACAGAAACCCTAAACCTAACTCTGCCAATGCCCCGTCGGTGCCACACTGCCACCACCACCGCGGTCGACCACAGCCGATCTTCTCCTTCTTTAATTCCTAACTGCCCATCTCTGCCGCCATCATCTACCCTACGCTGCTCGTACCGAACCCAAGCACCCATGCTCCTCTCCAACAACATCTGCCATTATCTCACGGCCTCCGTACCACCAACGACCACCCCCATGACCTTACCACCCGCGTCATCATGTGGCCATCACCACCAGCACCATATGTCATGACCCCCACCGCAGCCTTCCTTCGCCAGTGCCCCCAGGAACCACCACTGCCACCTATATCTTAGGCTGTACCCAGCTAGAACCCTCATCATCATTAACACCACCACAAATAAAAAACACACCCACCACCACCACCGCCACTTGCCTCTGCCATCCGGTCGGCGACAGCCTCCCCGAGCCTTCTAACCAAGACGTTATCCCTCCTCGGCCATCGTGTCCATCTGAGCAAGTCAGATCCCCAATAATTAGTGACCAATCTCTCATCGTCGAGACCGCCGTTGTACCACTACTAGTACTGGCGAGCTCAATGACGACTCCAGCTAGATCCGAACACTCAGGCGCCCACCGCCACTGCTTCCTCCATCGTCGTCTGCCTGTGCCTATGACCCCTCCGTCGAGCAGATCCAATGCCACCACCGGTAGTGCCGCCTCCACGGAACCCGACGAGACACGTAGGTGACCTTCCCGATAAGAAACCCTCTCTCCCTCTCCTTCTTTCCTCTTCTCACTTGCTCTCAACTCTCTCTGTCTCTCACTCGCCGCTCTCTTCCCCCTCATTATTCTCTTCTTTTTTCCTCCTCTCCCTCTCAATCTCGCTCTCTTTCTTCTATGGAAAGGATTGGGTTTTTATGTTATTTTTATTTTTTATTTTTATTTAGTTATTAGTAAAACTAGAAATATAGTAAATTTATTTACTAAGTATAAGTATACTGTTACACTATTATTATTAATATTATTAATCCCATTGGTATAATTTAGGTTATTATATATATTTTCTTAAATCTTATTTTTGGAAAATATAGTATTGGGTTGGCCCTACTTGTAACTTCAAACTAGGTTTTGCAAGCCCTAAAATACTATTGTATATTTTATGTTATTAAGAATATCGCTTTTGAATTTTTTTTTAATATTATCTACCTAGTTAAATTATAGTTTTTTTCCTAAAAATAGTTTCCTAGAATTTTCTAATATTTATCTAAAAATATTTCAAGTATATTCCTATAGATAGTTTTTGGTTTTTTTAATATATATATATATATATATATATATATATATGAACTTCCTTCTCATCGAAATCAACAGCAGTACCCAACGCATCAAGAAACCATTCCAATTTCTTAATTTCTGGAGACACCACCCTTGTTTTAAATCCGAGGTTGCCTCAGCTTGGCTATCAGTGAACAATGCCGATCCTCTGCATAGAGTTGCAGCCAGACTGTGGGCCACGAGCAAGGCCCTCTCTAGATGGAGTAAGGCTGCTTTCGGCAATATCTTTCAGGAGATCAAAAATGCGAAGGATGATGTTTCCCGCCTCAAGATCTCATACATCGCCAATAGATCCCCCGAAGCGCGGTCCGCGCTCAACCTTGCCAGAGCTATCCTCAAATCCAGGCTTAAAGTGGAAACGGAATTCTGGAAACAGAAGGCTAGACTGAAATAGAACAATGATGGGGACCGTAATTCCATCTTCTTCCACGCCTGCGTGAAAGGTCGCAGACATCAGCTCAACCTTCATCGTATCTTTGACGACAACGGCAACCAGCTGACAGACCAGCTTAAGATCCAAGAGGCTGCGGCCAACTTCTTCTCCAATCTCTTCTCCAAAGAAGCGGTAGTCATGGACGAGGGAGTGCCGGCAGAGATTCTCAACATCATCACCGATCTCGAGAACGATTTGCTCCTTTCGCTCCCTAACGCCGCCAAGGTGCAGTCTGCGGTCTGGGACCTTGCCGAGCACAGCGCCCCCGGCCCCGACGGCTTCAGCGGGGTTTTCTTCAGGCATTGCTGGGACATCGTTAGCCCGGACCTTTTGGAGGCCTCGATCGCCTTTTTTCAAGGAGCCAAATACCCGAAATCGCTCTCCAGGGCCAATCTCATCCTTATCCCCAAAAAAGACAATCCTGAAACCTTCAAAGATTTTCGTTCCATTAGTCTTTACAATTTTGCCAACAAAATCATCGCGAAAATTATCGCTAACCGGATGACGGATCTCCTGCCAAAAATTATCTTCGATGAGCTAAGTGGTTTTGTGAAAGGGCATAACATCGTTGACAACATCCTGCTAGCTCAAGAAATGGTCACTTGTATGAAATTCCCGACTAGAGGGGGGAACATCGCCATCAAGCTGGACATAGAGAAAGCCTATGACCGCCTTGACTGGCAATTCATGATCAGGGTTTTCAGGGCTTTTGGTTTCGCTGAACCCTGGATAGACATCATCTTCTGGTCCATCAACAATTCCTGGTTCTCCACCGTTATTAACGGCCAGGCCGAGGGATTCTTCTACGCTAGCCGTGGCGTCCGTCAGGGGATCCCCTTTCTGCTACTCTCTTTATCATCACTGCGGAGGCCCTTAGCAGAACCCTTAAGTGCATGCCCAATACCCCACGGTTCCAACACTATCACACCACCACTGGCTGTCCCATCATCACCCACCTTTTCTATGCTGACGATGTCCTCATTTTCTCATCCGACAACGTCGGCTCCGTCGAGGTGGTCATGCAAACGCTGAACAGGTACACGAGTTGTTCTGGTCAAAGAATCAATAACAGCAAGAGCAACATATACACCCATCATAAAACGGACAGGTCCCACTCCACTACGCTCTCCAACTTGAATTCCTTCGCCACAGCATACCCACCTTTCACCTATTTAGGGTACCCTCTGGTATATGGCAAGGCCAAATCAGGTATCTTCGAGAACATGGTCAGCGCCATCAGGAAAAGGATCCAGGGCTGGCACAATACTACCCTCTCACCCGGAGGCAAACTGATTCTGATCAAGCACGTCCTATCCTCCATCCCCATCTACACGCTGGCAGTCTGTAACCCCTCTAAGAAGGTCCTCGCTTCGCTTGAATCCCCCTTTGCCAGATTCTTCTGGGGTCACATCAATGGCAGAGATAAGCACCACTGGGCCAGCTGGTCCACTATGGCTAAACCTACCTCCGAGGGCGGTCTAGGTTTCTATAGATGGGAACACATTACCGACGCGTGCTCCATGAAGTAATGGTGGAAGCTGCGTACTGACAATTCTATTTGGACCCGCTTCATGAAAGCGAGATACTTCAGATACTCCCATCCTGGGACGGCCTTAGTCAACAACCATTCTTCGGCTTCCTGGAGACGTATTACCCGTGGCCGTCAGCTTGCAGACCCGCTCATACACATCCAGCTGGGGACCGGCCTCTCATCGATGAGCCACGACCGCTGGCTGGGTGGCAGCCTCTGGCACCCCCCCGAGACCCCTCCGTGGGAAGGCCAGATCCACGAGCTTTGGGATCCTTCGTCCGAGTGGATTTGGGATCGAGTCACTAGCTGGCTCAGTCCGACGGCGGCCAAACTTCACGCCAATACGAACCTCCGCATCTCCGAGACCCCGGACATCACTCGATGGTCCCCTAGCCCGGACGGCCAGTTCTCTCTCTGCTCCGCCAGGTCTATCGCCCGCGGCATCGGGACCCCTTCACCCACCATCGCTCCTTTCTGGCACGCATGTATCCCCATCAAATGGTCGATCCTTATCTGGCGATCCCTCCTTCGAAAGCTCCCCACCGACGATGCCATCATCTCTTTTGGCCACAGCCTAGCTTCGAGTTGTCATTGTTGCAATTCTCCTCAAACCGAATCAGCAGAGCACATCCTCATCTCAGACGATCTGGCCTCTAATATTTGGGCAACTCTCAGCATTAAGTTCAAGACGGCCCTCCCCCTCAGGGGCTTCAACGATCTCCTGTCCAGCTGGGACGTGTCCCACGGACATCAGATCTTAGCTGCCGCGGGAACTTGGGTCCTGTGGAAAAATAGGAACAAGTTCCGTTACGAGGGCCGACATCTTCCGCCTCCCCATCTGTACAGGGAAATCATCAGACAGATCCTTAAGACCCGGAGGCGTTGTAAGCACTCCCAACCTACGTTCTGGGCCTCCATAGAGTAGTTTCGGTTTCGATGTTTTGTCGGCTTGCCTAGCCGTTTCTTTCTTTTGGCCAGCGCTTGTCGCTCTTCTTGTATAGGCTTCATCATTTTGCGCCTGATACATCAATAAATTTTCCCCTTCTTAAAAAAAATAAAAAATATATATATATGAACTTTATAAAAAGGTAGATATAGCTATTATATATCTATTGTTATATTTTCTTAATATGGGTTTTCATATGCATATAAATAATTTTTAGAATTTTCAAGTACGTAGTTATCTAAAATATTTTAATTAAAATATAGTTTTCAAATATTATAAATATTTTCCTAAAAATCATATATGTATTATTTATATCTAATTCCTTCGATTATCAACTTATCCATGGCTAATCACATATATCCTATTCTTTTGCAAAAAATAGACTTTCTTATGTCGATCCTAGCTAATTGGACTATTCTGGACTCGATGGAACAGTCTATCCAATCATCGGATGCCATCTTGTAAAGTTGTAACACCAAAGTCAATTCTGTACTATTATGATCATCTCATCGCACAAGGCCCACTACCTGGAAAGTATACCTTGCCTATTTGATTTACAGTATTTACATGCTTTACTTTTTACCAGTCATTTACCTGTTATACTGTTGCATGTTTTTTCTGTTCACTACTTGTTTGTTGTTGATTATGTATGTCCTGATTATATACGATCTTGATCATACCTATTTTGGGTTAGTTATGCTGACATGTGAGATGAGATACACAGAGTGTTGCATTGAATGTTATGTGACCTTACATGATTTTGTTAGACATGTTCCTTGTTACAAGGCTAACTGAACGTGTCGTGGATGCGAGATAAAAGTAGCATTTAGGTAGAAAGGATGATTACTACTTGCGTAGGATATGTTATGCACTTACACTTTATATGTCTTATCAATATTTATTCAGAGAGGAGCCCTTGTTCCTGAGTTACAGCCTCTTTTAGTTACCGGTGAGATTACAACACGGAGCTACAGCTATATGTACCCTAGACCCGGATGTCTTTTACTTTGGAGATGGCTACACTTGCAAACTTCGTCCTTAAATTATATTACATATAGGTGGCTAGACAAGATTAGTTGTAGTTGTCTATGTGTTTCCTGTTCATTCATGTTTTTACTGTATTTTACTTCGGCATGTATATTATGTATCTTTCTATGTCCTTCTGAGGACCTGGTGATCTCTTTAGGTGTGTGTTTTCTTGACTTTTCGTAGGAGTTTCAGCCAAGATCGTGATCTTCTCCTTTCTGTCGAAGATGACATACTCTTGGATCACGCTTGCTGCTTGTATTCTTTATTTTGCTATTTTCTTCTAGTTAAATGCTTGATAGTGGATTTGTCTCTATCTAGCAACTTGTACAATGACATACTATATTTGATTCTATAGTATCTTTATTCTTTTAATTTGTGGAAGAGATTAGTTAGCTATGATTATATTGCATTAACAGCTTACGTATACTTATTATACGGTTGGCATGTTTACATACCTAGTCCTACGTATTTTTGGACTGGGTCGTTACAAATTCCTCAGTATCGAGTGAATCTATAGCATATAGTCTTCCTACCATTCCTCAGTAGCGAGCGATTCTACGATAGATAGGGAGGTGGTCAACGTCCAATTATATTCTCCCCACCTAATGCCCTAACTCTAATAACTATTAAGTCTTATAGCATGCCATCCAGTTATAACCTAACGCTCGTCCTATATGTACCGGACATTTTTGGATCTACATGATGATGCTATAGTTGAGGCCAATCTTAATATACCTTGGACCACGAGTTGATCTTCGAGAGACCTAGACTAGTATTTTTTATTCTTAGTTTATACTCTAGTTCATTTTCACTAGTTAGTTGACTGGATTTGTCTTTGGATTGTTTTGGCTTGTATTAATATTTGAGGATTAAATTGGTAACTTGATGATTTATTGGACTGGCATTATTGATATAATTTTTACATTGAGGTCTAGACAACGTTCTACCGCCGATGCTACGGTGTAGGCTGGGCGTGCCTCACGTACCTATACCCCAAACATCCGGGTATGGGTCGTGACAAGCTACGACCACAACCATCCCCGTCTCCGGCTCTTCCACCCAGTCATTTCCGTCGCCAGCGTCCGCTCCAGCGCACTTGACCGGGTCTGAACACCTCTACTCTGGCCACCCCTCTTCTTCGGCCTGCCTCTCTTGTACGGTACCAGAACCGCTGTCATAGAGCCCTCCACCTACAGTCACCTGCACCCGACTACCACCACCTTGGCCACTCGTCGGAGCCACCACCAAATACCTTACCTCCTGTCTCCTCACCCTACACCACCTACCTGGTCGACCTTCATGTCGAACTGTAGATCTAGTGTGCCACCTGGACTGTGGTGGGCATATTCGCACGTTTGTGGCAATTTGACCCTACAGATCCCAAGCCCCGCCTTCTCGTATGAGCTCTTTTGCCGAGATCGGCCACCCTCGCCACGTGCCACCACCTTAGCCGCCTCCCTAGCGGTTGACCATGACTTCTTGTCTGTCCCGTCGTCGCCTGTCTCGATCCCCGCCTAGAGCCCTCCGTGACCAAGCTTCTCTCTGTCGTGCCAGTGCACCGTGGCCGAGCGACCGAATCCCTGTGAGCTTTTATCTCCCCTTTCTCCCTCTCTCTCTCTCTTTTCACTCACTTCTTTCTATTTTCTCTCTTTGAAATTCCACTCTCTCACGAACCCTTCCTCCTGCTCTCTTATTTATTTTATATTTATTATTTTTTAATTAAAAGAACAATAGTTGTAAATGGGGATTTATTAGTAGCTTGGGCTTAAAGTTGTATAAGTGGGCCTTGATTTATATATATTTATGGCTTAGTTATTAAATTATTGACATTCAATCCAATTGAATGGTTAATATTTAGAATAAAGGGTTTGGACTGCTTTAAATATGATCAATAGTTGGGTTTGGGCTGAATCAAATTGTTTGTACAAAGCATATTATTTACTTAGGCTTTGCAACATTGGATCTAAATATCAGCGATGGTTTTATAAATATATTCTGGGCATTTATGATTTGGGCTTTTGAGTATACTTCAAATTATCTACTAAATAGTTATAATTTTTAGAGCATATATTATGCTTTCTAATAGGTTTCAATCATTAAATAAATTACAGCAGTTTAATGGTCTATTAATTTTATTTTTTTAATATATAAAGATATTTTTGGCCTATATGTTGTATATAAATATTTAGTTGGGGGACTTATGTTTCTAATAACTTTGTTACTTCCGTTTTTCGTTATACGTATTTTCTGTATGCGTGTACGAATTTTTGACAATTTTTAGGTGACCCGTATTTTGACTTGTCTTAGCTTAGTTTGGTTTTGTGTTGGTTTGAGATGAGAGGGTTGGTATATAAACCAACTACTCTCTCTCTCTCTCTCTCTCTCTCTCTCTCCCTCTCTCTCTTCCATTATTATCGTTTACTTCTTCTTCTTCATTTACTCCTCAACCATTTGCTCTATGGAGAACATAATGGATCTTCATTTTTATTTGTTCCATCTTCTTCTCTACAGGACTCTAAGCATCTTTAGAACTTAAAATTTTGGTTTTGATAGATAGATTTTTGTAGATCTAAAGTTTTAACCTTTTTTTTTATTTTTCTTGGTTTTATCTTTTAAAACTTGGAAATTCCAAAAACTAATGGTTCTAAGCTGTAGAGAATTCAATTTTATGCAGTTTAGGCTTATATTTCGCTTGATTTCGAGTTCGGATGAGAAAGTTATTACTATGGCAAGTTTTTGGAGCTTCGATGGCTGAACTTGCGTTTGGGGACAATGACCCCCATGCGCCCGGGAGGCCATACACCGAGAGGCCATGTGCCGTAAAGTCCTACAACGCATCATTTGACTCCGAGCGTGTCATGCGCGCAGGTTTCCTATGCACATGTACTGAAGACGCAACGTGAGTTTTCCATGCATGGATGTGCAGAAATTCCCATGCGAGGATGTGCAGGAATTCCCATGCACAAAATTCTCATACGCGGATGTACTGGATTTCCCATACGTAGATGTGCAAGAATTTCCAATGCACAGATGTGCAGGAATTCTCATACGCGGATGTGCAAGAATTCCCATGCGCAGATGTGTTCAGGAATTCCCATGCGTAGATGTGCTAGAATTCTCATACGCAGATGTGCAGAAATTTTCCATGCGTGGATGTGCAGGAATTTCCATGAACGGATGTGCAGGAATTCCTACGCATGGATGTGTAGGAATTTCCCTTGCACGAATGTACAAAAATTTCCATGCACGAATGTGCAGGAATTCTCATGCGCGGATGTGCAGAATAGCCCATGTGCGGATTTGCTCTATTTTTGCTTGTTTAAGCTGTTTTATAGCTAGAATCTTATAAAGCTCAAAACATGAAAGTTGTAAATCTTTGTCTTGGCTTCGAGAATCTTTATGTCTTACTTTAACTGGATTTTATATGTGATTGATAATTTCAAATCACCCATGAATGTACTTGATCTTCTTTACATGTTTTCTATACTTGGCCTAAATTGTGACGACCCGACTTGATAAGCTTGAACTTGAACATGATAATATGATCCCGTCTTGATAATCTTGATAGTGGCCTGTCGAGGCACACTCCTGATAAAAACTCTTGACATGACAAGTAAACCTGACATGATATGTATAATCTTGATTGATGTCGCGACAGCTATTCCTGCCTGGCTAGTATAACTCGTCTTGACTCCGTGGTTGGTTTTTCTAATTGTTATTGTACAAGCTACCTGTCTCATCTTGTATCATGTCTAGGGAATGGATTCCTGGTTATCAGGGTCAGGGATTCATAATGAATCTGACTAGGTTAACAACTAGATTGATTAAGTAGTTCATATAGAGAGATTTCCCAGTTATAGGCGATCCCGTTATTCCAGCCACACTTGTGGACTTGTAGCATGCCGTCGAGTAGGGCGCATTTCCATAACACTGTCATGTGTTGCACTCCAGTTAGCTAAATCCTCTTAATTCTTGATAAACTCTTGGAATCTTGCCTAGATAAACTGGATAGTATGCAGGGCTTGTAACTGCGGGAATATCTCAACTGCATCATGTTAGTAACTAGGCCTATGATAACCCTAGTTAGCTAATGATAGCAAGCCATAGGACTTGATTGGACGTGCCTAAATGATTGTCTCATGATTAACATGGGAATTATATTCCACCTCTTATTTTCTTAATGCAAGCTAGTAGGTTCTTTAAAGCATGTATTTATGTTATTTAATTATGTTCTTTTATCAATCCTTCTATTCCTTATATATGATGGTTCTAGTTCATAAATGGAGCCTCCCTTGTGGTACTTGCTCTTCTGGGTTCTGACCCAGCTAGTTTTGTATGGCCAGATTTTGGAGTAGTACCCGAGTATCTATCTGCCTTCTAGCCAGATGGTAAACACTAGAAGTAATCGTAGCAATGAGTGGGTTTCTTATTTTTGCTCTCCCACTCTATAAATTATTCTTTTGAGGTGTTTAGCCGCCGAGCAAGTGTTAGCTCGTCTTGCAATTTTAATTTATGTCTGCCTAAGGGCTGTAACATGATTGAAAAATCCTAAGGTTGATCATGCATGACTTAACTCTTGCTAGTCTTCGCATTTTGTATGACTAGCTTCATGATCATCTGAATATATAATGTTTGGGATGCCTTACTTTATATGTCTGATGATCTAACATCTAGTAACAATTATTTGCTTGCTTGAGATTGAGACACTAGGCTTATTCTTGACCAAAAGAGACTGATGGATTCTAGATAAACCCTCATGCATCTAGACGGCCGTGACTGTATATCGAGGTGGGTTGCACTTTAATATACGTAGCTGGTCGTGTCTGTCCCCCGCTCTCCAGTATTCTGGTTCTGGGCCATGGTACGATTTAAGTGGTGGCCCATGCAGGTCTTGTCAATCAAGATGTGTGAGGGTTTTACTGGATATATGTCTTAATCAGCATTCGCCCTTGATCTCAACTTGTGCCTTCTAATCTTCCCAATTTTTGACCTGATAACATGCTTATATCCTTGATACATCTTGGTCCTTCCTTATTATTCCCCATGTTAATTATTCAGAGGCATTATTCTTGGTCCTACCGATTAGCCGGGAGGAGCACCTCCAGTGAACCAGCCGTAACCTGGGGACCACCGATTCATGCCTTCTGGGAATCAAGAGCCGCCAATTCGGCCAGTCCAACATGCAGATCCTGAAAATCGGGTCCTGATGGGACTCATCTGAGATCTACTTGCATCACAAGATCGTCGGGGCGATGCCCTACAACAGACAGTACAAGCAGCTATGGGCAGAGTTGGTCATCAGGGGAACAATGTAGCCAATAATTTCAAGCGCCTGAACCCTCCCTTCTTTAATGGCAGTGAAGATGATATTGCTGCTGACACAGGGCTTCAGGATACAGAGGTCATTTTGTAGGCAGCTAGGATTCCATAGGAAGAGAAGGTGGTTGTTGTGTTTCTGCAACTGTTGGACTTAGCACCCAGCTGGTGGGCGATACAAGCAGTTAGTTTGGTGATGCCTGTCGTATGGGCGGTATTTAGTGACAAGTTTCAGACAAAGTACTTTGATGCAGTAGCTCACTATAATCTGTAGACTAGATTCAGCAATCTCAAGCAGTTGGGAAGGATAGTCGATGGTTATGCGGCCGAGTTTTCAAGGCTTAGTCTGTTTGCTCCCACCTTGGTAGCAACCAAATTGGATCGAGTACAGCGATTCCAGCCGAGACTACACCTAGAGATTATTTTAGCAGTAGAGCAGTTTGAGCACCAGACATTTGATATAGTTTTGTGAGCAGCTAGGAGGGATGAATATACTGCTCAAAGGATAGTAGATCGAGTTGGAAGGCAGAAGAGGCCTCATGGACAGTTATCTCAGTCGTCAGCACCATCCCGGCAGCTAGGGCATTGACTATTGGAGCTCCTAGGAGGGCGACCACGGTTTCGTTGGTTCAGCACTCAACTCTGATGTACCCTCAGCAACAGATGCATAAGAAATCTTCTACAATGGGCTGCTCTCATTGTGGGAAGCCTGGGCACGTGATTTCAGAATGTCACAGAACTCGAGAATTGTGCTTGGTTTGTGGTGCATCGGACCACATGATAGGGCCCTATCCGTATAGAGCCAGTTCCTCTTTATTAACCCTAACCCGTCCATCGGTTAGGTTACCACCCCACCAGTATAGTAGCAGCAGCAGTACCATCCTTCGAGGCCGTTGCCGCCTCAAGCTCAACAGTATGCTCAGGCCCAAGCTCAGATTTAAAATAGGCAGAGAGGTCACAAGCAGAGGGGACCAGCACCAAGAGGACAGGGTGAAGCTATGGCTCTGACTTTGGCAGAAGAATTAGCATCTGGTGAGGTGGTGGCAGGTACCATTCTCGTCAACTCTTTTCCAACATGAATATTATTTAATTCAGGTTTATCGTATTCATTTATGTCTGTACGATTCACAACACAAATAAGATTGGAGCCCGGTTCATTATCAGTAAGACTCAATATACTTACTGGTAACGGTCTTATGGGAGTAGATAGAGTCTTTTTTTCGTGTCGAATCAAAATTAACGGTAGAAAGTTTTTTGCTAGGTTGATATAATTTTTGATGGCTAACTATGATATGGTCCTAGGAATGGATTGGTTGAAGGATCAATATACAAGAATATATTGCCATGTTGGCAGGATTATTTTTGGTATTCCCGACGAAGAGGAATTTTTGTTTTCCAGAGGCAAAGTAGAACCTTCTCCACCAGTCTTGCGGATGGCAGTAGTAGAAGCAGTTCAGTTTTTCAGAGTAGTAGAAGAATTTTGTGACGTATTTCTCGAGGAGCTTCCAGGCATGCCTCCAGAGAGAGAGAGAGAGATCGTGTTCACTATTAATTTTCTTTCGGGGACAGCGCCAGTGTCAAAAATAGTCTACAGAATAACACCATCAGAATTTGAGATCCTGTACAAGATGATTGAAGAACTCAGAACTAAGGGATTCATTCATGCTAGTGGATTACCAAGAAGAACCCAGATGCTTCTTGTGAAGAAGAGGGATGGTACGTCAAGATTATGTGCTGATTATCATACCTTGAATTTTGTAACAATCAAGAACAAATATCTCCTACCAAGGATAGATGATTTATTCGATCAACTCAGTGGAGCGACAGTATTATTAAAGATTGACTTACGATCAAGGTACCATCAGATCAGAGTCAGAGAGCAAGACATCCCGAAGATGACATTCAGATCTAGATATAGACTTTCGAAGTTTATCGTTATGCCATTTAGAGCGACCAATACGCCAGCAGTATTTATGGATCTCATGAATCGCATATTCATGCCCTATTTAGATCAGTTCATGATAGCATTTATAGATGACATCTTAGTCTATAGCAAGAGTGAGACAGAGCATGAACAGCATCTCTAAATAGTCCTTCAGATTCTCAGAGAGCACCAGTTGTACGTAAAGTTCAGTAAGTGCAAAGTTTGGCTTGATCACATTTCGTACATAGGTCATATCAATACCAGAGGTGTTGTGGAAGTGGATCCCTATAAGATAGTGGCTCTAAAAACTTGGCCAGTTCCCAGTACTGTCCTAGAAGTTTACTGTTTTTTAGGATTGGCAGGCTATTACCGACGATTTGTATCAGATTTTGCTTAAATTTTAGTGCCATTGACGCAATTAACCCTCATAGAACTGCAGTTTGCTTGGACAGCAGAGGGTCAGAGTTCATTCAAGAAGTTGAAGCAAGGATTGATAGCGACACCCATTCTTACGCTTTCAGATGGGACTGAAGGATTTTTAGTTTATTGTGATTCTTCAGACAAAAGATTAGGATGCATCTTAATGCAGCATGGCAAGTTAGTAGCTTATGCATCACGTTAGCTTCGTGATCATGAGAGGAATTATCTAACCCATGACTTAGAATTAGCAGCGATGGTTTTCGTACTTAAGCTTTGGAGGTATTACTTGTATGGAGATCGGGTAGAGATTTTCACCGATCACAAGAGTCTTAAGTATGTGTTTACCCAGAAGGATCTCAACATGCGTCAGAGAAGATGGCAAGAGTTACTAGTAGATTACGACATTAATCTACAGTCTCATCCTGGGAAGGCCAACATAGTTGCAAATGCATTGAGCTGAAGAGCAAGAGCTTATTTCTTAACAGCGGAACCCGAGTTATTAGCAAATCTTCAGAAAATAGAGATAGAGATAGTTCTCCCTGATAGTATGCATTGATGGCCAGCATGAAAGTTCAGTCCAATATAGTTGAGAGAATCAAGATAGCTCAATCAACAAATTCTAAGCTTCTACGGTTTAGGAAAGAATGTGAAGCGGAACGAAGGAAAGAGTTATGTATTCACAAGGATGACACTTTCTGACATGGAAGGCATCTTTGTGTACCCAGTAGAGACATCAGACAAGAGATCATGGCTGAAGCTCACAGTTGACCGTATTCAATTCATCTCGGTTTGTCTGTCGTTATTTAGTTTGCCAATAAGTTAAAGTTGAACATCAGAGACCAGCTGGACTTCTTCAACCTTTACTGATCCTAGAATAGAATAGGAGAATATTACCAAGGATTTTGTAACTGGGTTACCTAAATCCCAGTTGGAAGAGATGTTATATGGGTTATAGTGGACTAACTCACCATGGTAGCTCATTTTCTTCCTTTTAGGATTGGTCAATCGACGGATCAGCTATCAGAGATGTACCTCAGGCAGATTGTCAGATTGCATGAAGTTCTAGTCAGTAACGTATCTGACAGAGATTCAAGGTTTATATTACACTTCTGGCGGAGTCTTCAAGAGAGTTTGGGAACTCGTCTCAAGTTAATTCAGCTTATCATCCGCAGACAGATGGTCAGTCAGAGTGCACGATTCAAACCCTTGAAAATATGTTACGATCCTGTACACTTGACTTTGGTGGTTCGTGAAAAGATCACCTACTTCTAGTGGAGTTCTCCTACAACAACAGTTTCTAGGTCAGTATCCAGATGGCACCATTTGAGGTACTGTAAGGCAAAAAATGCATATCACCTTTAGCCTGGGATGATATCAATGAGAGGCAGATGCTTGGTCCATAAATGGTTACTCAAACTATCGAGGTAGTCAGACAAGTTAGATATCATCTTCGAGTTGCACAAGATCGTCAACATCATTGGGCCAATTCTCAACGACGTCCACTTGAATTTTCTGTCGACGACTACGTATTCCTTAGGATCTCGCCTACCCGTGGCGTCATTCGATTTGGCATACGGGGAAAGCTTAGTCCTAGGTATATAGGGTCATTTGATATTCTCGAACGAGTAGGTGATGTGTCCTATCATCTCGCTCTTTTACCGTCGTTACGTGAGGTACATGACGTATTCCATGTATCCCAATTACGACGGTATATTCCGGATCCGAGCCATATCCTTAATCATTCAAAATTTGTGGTTGGTGCCATCCTTTCGTATGAGGAAAGATACGTATTCATATTGGACCGAACAGAGAAGGTACTCAAGAACAAGACTATAAGTTTAGTGTATATTGCTTGGGGTCATCACTCTTTAGGTGAGTCAACTTGGGAACGTGAGGATAATATCCTATCACAATATCCACACCTGTTTGACTCATAAGGTATAATGTCTTCCTTATGCCTTATGTTTTAATTTCTTGCTTGCATGAATGATTGCTTGATTAACTGTTAGTCGTAAGTTGTCTATAGTTAGTATGGCTTACCCCGACACCTCTAACCTCTTGATTAAATTTTGAGAACGGAATTCTTTTAAGGTGGGTAGAGTTGTCACTCCCGTTTTTCCTTATATGTATTTTCAGTATGCGTGTACGGATTTCTGACAATTTTTAGGTGACCCATATTTTGACTTTCTTACTTGCCTTGGTTCACCTTGGCTTGGCTTGGCTTGGTTTGGTTTGGGTTGGTTTGAGATGAGAGGGTTGGTACTAAACCAATTACTCTCTCGCTTTCTCTCTTTCTCTCTCTCTCTCTCTCTTCCATTATTATCATTTACTTCTTCTTCTTCTTCTTCATTTACTCCTCCACCAACCCTAAGGCAACTACAACTTGCTCCATGGAGAATATGATGGATCTCCATTTTTATTTGTTCTATCTTCTTCTTTACATGATTCTAAGCCTCTTTAGAACTTAAATTTTTAGTTTTGATGGATAGACTTTTGTAGATCTAAAATTTTAACTTTTCTTTTTTTCTTGGTTTTGATCTCTAAAAACTAGGAATTTCCAAAAACTAATGGTTCTATGTTGTAGAGAATTCAATTTCATGCTGTTTTGACTTTTATTTTGTTTGATTTCGAGTTCGGATGAGGAAGTTATGATCATGGCAAGTTTTTAGAACTTCCATGGCTAAACTTGCTGTTTGGGGATGATAACCCCCATGCGCCCGGGAGACCATGCGCCGAGAGGCCATGCGCCATGAAGTCCTGGCAACGCATCCTTCGACTCCGAGCGTGTCATGCGCATAGGTTCCCTATGCGCTTGTACTGAATACGCAACGTGAGTTTTCCATGCACGGATGTGCAGAAATTCCCATACGCGGATGTGCAGGAATTCCAATGCACGAATATATAGGAATTCCCATGCACGAATATATAGGATTTTCCATGCGTGGATGTGCAAGAATTTCTCATGCACGGATATTCAGGAATTCCCATGCACGGATGTGCAGGAATTCTCAAGCACGGATGTACAGGAATTTCCATGCATGAATGTGCAAGAATTTTCATGCACGAATGTGCAGGAATTTCCCATACGCAGTTTTTGTAGGAATTCCCAAGCGCAGATGTGCAAAAATTTCCATACGTGGATGTGCAGGATAGCCCATGCGAGGATTTGTACTACTTTTGCTTGTTTAAGCTGTTTTATAGCTAGAATCTTATAAAACTCAAAACATGAAAGTTGTAAAATTTTATCTTGGCTTCGAGAATCTTCATGTCTTACTTTAGCTAGAGTTTATACGTGATTGATAATTTCAAATCACCCATGAATGTACTTGATCTTCTTTGCAAGTTTTCTATACTTGGCCTAAATTACGACGACCCAACTTGATAAGCTTGAACTTGAACATGATAATATGATCCCGTCATGATGATCTTGATAGTGGCCCGTCGAGGTGTACTCCTGACAAAAATGCTTGACATGATAAGTAAACCTGACATGACATGTGTAATCTTGATTGTTATTGCGATAGTTATGTTTGCAAAAAACAAAAAGTGTTTTTATTACAAACTTTTAAGAATCGTACACGAGTACAATAAACTCTAGAAAAGTACAACTGTAGGAGTCCAGTCTGATTGACGACCGCTGTCCCTTTGACGAGGCAATTATGGATGGAAGTAAGCTTGTCACTGTGTCTCGGAGCTTCTGTTGACGAGGAATCTGCTGTATGGCTCGGCCGTGTAGAAGTATCAACAGAACTTAGGCTTTGATTAACGGTTGAAGAATTTGCTCTTGAGAATTAATGATTGCAGAAGATGGAAGTGCAATGAGTGCTCAAACTATACCCCTCCTCTCTGTGTCTGTACATTGGGGGAGTGGAGCTCTATTTATAGAGCCAAGAGATAACCACCTGACAGTTATCCAAAGTAGATGCCTTTTTTTTGGATAGGCACCTAAGTCACTGGGCACCATTTTTAAGCAGGAACGCCTTTGACATGTGGCACCTATCCGGAATAGGCACGTGGTCATGGCTAAGTGATGGACATGTTCTTCAGGAAATTCAAAGTAGTGCACGACGTTCACTATGCATGGCAGATTAATACGTCAGCAGGGAACTGAATACTTTGAGAAAGGTGCCCAAGGAAGTAGGCGCCTAGAAAAGTTTAGCGCCTAGTAGCAGTAGGCGCCTAAATGGGTCAGGGCACCTAAGAGAGATGGGCGCCTGAATGCATAAGGAGCCTAGGAGAACAGAACTCTTAAGAAACAATAGGCGCCTAAGAGAGTTTAGACGCCTAAGAGAGATATTTTGAAAGCCTACAAGACCCCTTTCAAAGTTTTCACACTTAGGCGCCCAAACGTTTGGAATACTTGAATGACGGCGCGCATTAAATGCTTGATTCATTTCCGACGATGAACCTATTTATGGAGAGGTGCCCTTTTCCAAAATAACTCTTCTTCTTCCTCCTTTTAAGCTTTCGTTAATAGTACTCGGCTTTTCATGAGGAATGTGAGGCACCGGCGGGATTGGTTTCGATTATATATATGAGAATGGACTTTTGCACAGCCTTAGCCCTTGTTTACCCTCATGGCATCCAAGGGAAGCAAGAAGAAGGAGAAGGAGGCTGGTGTTGATGTCGATGGCAAAGCTCCTGAGGGGGGCCTAATGCTGCGTCTACGGCTTACTTGTTGGAGGCTGACCCGCTTCTGAGAGCGGGGAATCTCCAAGATTGCTTAAGCCTGACCCTGGAAGTCTTCGATCACTCGAGTGGTAGGCCATCGTCTTCCCCTGAAGAGCGTGGCAATTTGGAACAGATAAAGGGATTCCTTCGTTTGATGCGTCGTTCGGGGATTAACAACATGGAAAAATTGGGCGCTGCCCTTCGTCAGACTGAGGACAACGAGAAGAAATGATGTAATATGAAGGTACCTCATTTATCTCTCTCTTTTTCTGAATGGCTATGGTGTCAACTTATCTGTAGGGGCCTGTCCTTTATGAAATAAAAAGTTTGTTTTATCTTATTTTTGGCACCTTTTTAATTTTGTTGTGTGACTGTTGACACAAACAAGCGCCCAAACTTTATTGGTTCGTGTGGATAGCGCCAAAATCTGACTGATTCAATGTCTAGTCTTTTCTGCGAGATACGTGGAAATTCATGTGTGATTTCAAATCTTTTGCGTTTTATCTTTCCTGAAATATGCGCCTAGGGAAGGGGCATGTCGTTTCAGCTTCAATTGCTCATAAATGGCTACAAAGAGAGAAAGAAAGAATCCATTGTACTCTCATCTTTCAAACTCCTCTGCCATTCTTTCTTCTTCGACGATGGCTCTCCGCATGATCTTGGCTGTCGAGAAGGATCAGGTGCTTATGAGCTCTCTACGCCACTACAGCATGTTGGCGTCCCATCACACACCACTTTGTCGAGTATTGAGCCGTTGTGTGCATTATCTACGACCATCAATATCTGTGATCTTGACTGCAAGTTTTTAGAAGACGAATACAGTAGCCTTTAATCATGAGCACCGACTTTAAATAAGGAGGTGCTTGTTTGAGCGCCTGAAGGTGCCTAAATATGGGCGCCTATCTGCTCGTTGAAGACGAGCGCCCCACTTCGAGATGGACGTGCCTGTGGAAGGAGGATGCCTGACTTCGAGAAAGAGGGCACCTATTGAAGACAGAAGTCTTACTTCGAGAAGGGGGTACCTGTTGAAGGCAAGCGCCTGACTTCGAGAAGGGGCGCCTGTTGAAGATGGGCACCTAACTTTTGAGAAGAAGGCGCCGGTTGAATATATTCATCAGATTAATTTGCTAACTTCCTCCCTTTTAATACTTGCAAGGAACCAGTTGGCAAGTTTCCCCAGAACCGGTATCGGTGATTTTGGATGTCATGAAGATGAATTGATCTGACACACACATCAGACAGCTCAGAACTCTCCATGTTTTAGAAGGGCCCCCCTCAGATAGTAGGAAGGGCCTTTATATATGGAGAGTTGGATGGTGGAGTGAACTCTAACCCGAGTATTTAGGTAGAAGGGTTCCTTTGACGTCAGAATTAGAAATCGTATCACAAGAGTGAACGTATTCCTACCTTCGGTGGAAGGCTGTCATTCTGCCTCCATTTTCTCTCTAGCCTTTCTGAGATAGAAGACCAGGAGCGATTCTATTGCCCTGCCTACAGCTGAGGGTCAGAACAACAAGGAATTGCGACCAACAAAACGACCAGATGGCAAAAATCCCAAGATATAATAGATTTCCATCATGTCCTTGTTGTTATATTAGAATGAAAATCCAAGATGTAATAGATTTTCATTAAAATGTAAACATCCTTTTGTAGAGAAAGAGCAAAATAAAGGATAATTTTTTAAAAGAATATTTGTGGTTTTGTGGAGATGCGTCACTGGGACTTTGTATTTTCGTACCCACATGGATATTCATAACTTGAACGGTGAGTAGAACCTTTAATGTATATCTGAATTTATCATCGAAATAGCATTTATTTGATATATGAACCAAATGAGGAAAGAGTATCGTCTGTTTAAGTGTGCTTATCAGAGGTGTTTATAGACGTGATAAGAACTTATATAAATGATTCATTCGCGCGATAACACGTAATCAAGAAAATTATTTCTAAAGATAAATTGGCAGAGATGAAGTTTCAAAGGTATGATGGATAAGAACTTTAACATGGCGATCGGTCATAAGATCCTTTTTAAAGCAACTGGGCTTTTTAAAAGGCGACGATGTTTGATGATGGAATGTTTACGTAGTGACTTTCCACGAGAGAGTTTGAATTGTATTCCACTGGAGAATTTATTGAGAGACACTTGTTAACCGGTGGGTCGATTCACAAGGTGAATAAATTCAATGAATGACAGAACGATCACATCTTTTCAAGGAGAAATTATTTCAGTTCTCAAGACATACTATTTGATCTTTCTTCCTATAAATAATATGTAACTTTTACAGATGCTGCCAACACCTGCTCCTTTAGTACAAATGGCTTCAGAAGATGTACCCAAGGAGACTGACGTCAACATGGAGACTGAGATTGCCAAGGATGCTTGTTCTAACGAGCCTCCGTTGCCCATTCAGAAAGAGACGGAGGAAGGCTCGACTGCTCCTGGACCAAAATAGGACATTCTTGCTAGACTTATGGAGCCCAAAAGTACTGCTGAAGAAGATGCTCTAAGAAAGACTGCCTACGAACTGTTGCTGTCATCTGACAATAACATTTGCGAGCTTCTTGCAAACTATGTCTTTAATCAGGAAGGCACCGGTCCTCGTTCCTCTTCTTGATGTTATGTATCTCCTTCTGTTTTGGATATGCAATAAAAGGAGTTTTATTTACATTCTATATTGAAAATACTTTGTTCATGATGTCTCTCTATATTCATATATTATATTTTTTGAGAAATTTGCCATTGATGGGCATGATAGCCACTCGACCGTCCATCCCGATCAATTGATAAGCTCCGTTTGAGAAAAGTTTGCTTACAACATAGAGACTTCCAACTTTGCTTCAAATTTGTCCTTGCTCATATGTGTCAAAGTCATAGGACGTTTGATAGTAAGGACTAATTCACTTTTTTGGAATGCTCGTACTTTGACCTTTCGGTTGAAAGCTTTGGAGATACGGGCTTGATATAGCTCAATATGCTGTTGAGCTTGTAACCGTTTCTCGTCCAGTACTTCAAGCTCCCGAAGCCGAAGACGACCATTGTTCTCGGTCATGAGTTCATTGGCAATTGTAACTCTCAGGGATGGAATTTGAATTTCCAATGCTAACACAACTTCACACCCATACACCAAGGAAAAAGGTGTACAACCAGTAGGATTGTGCATGGTTGTGCGATAAGCCCATAGATATTCTATGAGCTTCTCACTCCAGTTACGTTTGTTAATAGAAATAAAATTTTTGAGAAGTTTAATGATGGTCTTGTTTAATGCCTCAGCCAAGCCATTAGCTGCAGGATTATAGGTCGTAGAAGCGACATTGTCGATTCTGTTGTCGTCGCAGAACCGAGTAAACTTCTGGCTTATGGACTATGGTCCATTATCATGAATGATTTGCCGAGGGACACCGAATATGTATATTACATGATGTTTGATGAAGTTGATGACGCTATTGGTCTTAACTTCGGCCAAAGGTATAGCTTCAGCCCACTTCGAGAAGTAATCGGTTATAGCCAATATAAACCGATCTCCTCTAAATGATGGTGGGTTAATAGGACCAATGACATCCATGCCCCAAGCTTTAAAGAGCCATGATACGGCAGTCAGATAGAGAAATTCTGATGGTTGATGAATAAAGTCTGCATGGATTTGACAAGCTCGGCATTTTCTTGTATATTCAATGGCATCTGATACCATAGTGGGCCAGTAGTAACCCATACGTCGGATACGATCCTGTAGTTTAGGATCGGGCCGACGTGCTCCACAAACACCATCATAAGCCTCATGTAGTATTTGTTTTGCTTTATTTCCCGCCAGACAACGTAGGAGTAGACCATCAAACGTTCGCCGATAGAGAGTCTTAATGATATAATTGTAATAGAATCAGAGCGATCATCGACGGATAGTTGTAGCTTCTTTAGGATCTTCAGGTCAGATGTCATGTTCCACGAAGTCAATGAAATGTGCTCTCCAGTCTTCACTGATGGCATTGATTTATGTTGAATTACTGAATTCAATGTTGGAATTATTCTCGATACAAAATAATTCTCTGTTAGTGACAACAACCATCTGCTGTCTTCTGACTGAAATTGCTAATACTGCAGCAAGATTAGCTAGTGCATCAGCTTTTGTATTGCATGCTCGCCGTACATGCTCAATGAAGAAGCCTTTGAATGATGTAGCCATTCTAACTGCTGCCTCGTGATATGGGACAAGATCCTGATGTCGAACTTCATACGTTCCTCTGACCTGATTGACGATCAATTTAGAGTCTCCGTAAATCTCAAGATATTCAATATCCAGCTGTTTAGCTAGTTGGAGACCAATGAGCAAAGCATTGTACTCGGCTACGTTGTTGGAGCATGATTCGTCCAGAGAATAAGCTCTTTGAATAACCAATCCATTGGGTGATACGAGGACAATTTCAACTCCAGCGATGATGGTGCCTTTGGGTCCGATTATGGATGCTACATCCAAGAATAGACGTCAAGTAGGAAATTCTTCAAAAATCATGTTAGATTCTATGGTTTCATTAGGAATTTCATCATAGAGTTCAGACATCTCAGGAATTGGATAAGCCGCTAGGAAGTCAGCGAGGGCTTGACCCTTAACAGCCTTTTAGGAAACATACACCATATCGTACTGTGCTAATAATATGGCCCATGTAGTGAGCCTACAATTGAGCGTACTGGGCTTTCTTATCAAAACTCGGAGAGGGTTGACTCGGGAGATGACATGAATGGTTTGGCCCGTGATATAATGTCGTTTCTTTTGAACAGCAAACATCAAGGCTAAACATTCTTTTTTGACCGGACTATAACGATGTTCAGCTCCGATCATCGTGCGGCTGAGATATTAGATAGCCTGCTCATGACCCTCTTTATTCTTCTGGGCTAGTAATGCACCCAATGAATGATCCATGCTCGAATATACATCAGGAAGGGTATTCTTGAGACTGGAGGCATTAGAACTGGAGGGTTCAACAAGTACTGCTTTATGTCTTTAAATGCTTGCTAGCATTCTTTAGTCCAAATGAAAGACACGCATTTCTTCATGAGTTGAGTGAACGGTCTACAGCATCCAGAGAGATTTGAGATGAATCTTCTGATGTACGCAAGCCATCCCTGAAATCCTCGTAGCTCTTATAAGTTGCCTGGAGGGCGCATATCTTGAATGGCTTTGATTTTCTCAGGGTCAACGTGTATACCTTTAGAGGTAATAACGAATCCAAGAAATTTGCCACTAAAGACTCCCAGGAATGATTTGGTGGGATTCATCTTGAGTTGATGTTGGCATGTTAGATCGAAGATAGTTCTCAAGTCTTGGATGTGGTCTTCCTTTAGACGACTTTTGATAGTAATATCATCGACATAGCATTGAACTGTCTTCCGTAAATGATCATAGAAGATAGTACTCATAGCCCGCTGATAAGTTGCACCAGCATTTTTAAGACCGAATGGCATGACAGTATAGCAATAGACTCTCAAAAGAGTACGGAAAGATGTATGTTTCTCATCTTATGGATGCATCTTGATTTAATTGTATCCTGAGAATCCATCCATAAAAGACATTTCTTCAAATCTACAAGTATTGTCGATCATGACAACAGTGATCGGAAGAGGAAACTCTTCCTTGGGACAAGCATCGTTGAGGTCTCTAAAGTCAATGTAGACTCTGACCTTTCCCATTTTCTTCATAATTGGGACAATATTGGCAACCCAGTTGGGATGTTGTTCTTCTCTAACAAAGCCACAAGCGATAAGTTCCTAACTTCAGTCTCTATGGCATTCATAATGTCAGGTTTGAATCGACGTTGTTGTTGTTTGACTGGCTTTGCATTAGACCGAATATGGAGTCTATGGGTAGCGACCTGAGGATCCAATCCTGGAATATCTTTATAACTCCAAGTGAAGACTTCAATATATTCCCGGATAAGCTGAATTAGTTCTTGTTTATCTACCTCTGGAAGGCTTTTGGTGATGAAGATTGGCCTAGGCTAACTTTCTTCTCCAACATCAATCTGAATTAATTGATCTTCTGTAGGTGGTTCTCGTTGTTCGAAACGAAGTTCCCACTGAGTGTCCATCCTTTGTGTCCAAGGATCTACTTGAGGAGCTTCTTCAAAGTCATCCTCGTCATCTTTCGTGAACTTGGCAGACACCATATTAGAAGAGACACTAGTGTCAGAGTCCCACGATATGGAGTCAGAAGAATTAGACCGTTCTTCACTGTCAGACTCAGAGGCCTTTGGAGTTACAACCGGTAAAGTATAACCCAACCCATGCTTTATCTTGCTGTAATATGACAATGATTTCCCTTTCGAAGCAAGTGTACGAATGGGAGTTCGTCTTCCTCTACCGCCATTAAGACCAGTTTTAAAATCATAGCCCATCTTTCGAATGATTTCTTTAGATTGTCGACTATAACGACGTAGTTATAGTCGTCCATTATCATATTTTTCATCCTCACTGTCGAGCATGGTTTCTTGTTCTGTTCTTTTACCAAAAAGTATAGGAGTTTCCCCCTTCTTTCTGGAAGGAACTAGGAAGAAGGAATCTTGTACTGATTCAAGCGATACTTCACTTTGAAAGGTTGAACTACTCCTATTGTAAGTGGTTTAAAATTATCTAGCATATCCAAATAACATCGAGTATAGTAACAAACATCAGTATACTGTAAAGGAGATGCTACTTTATTGATCTGTACATCATCATTTATAATATGACTTTTAGCCTTAGAAGTCCTAGTCAGATTGATAACAATAGGAGGAGGAGAAGAATATGAAGAGGAGGAGATTTGTTACGACGAAGGTCAATAACAAGTGGCTCCGAAGAGGTGAGCTCCCTTTGTTCCGTCTTTCCAGCAGGAGGCTGCCTTTTATGAGTGGGAAGATGACTGGTTAACGTCGGAAGCGGACGAGAAGTACGTCCTTTAACTAGAATCACCAGGACATCTTTTGAGGTGTCTACTGATCTTCATCAGTGTCCATAGCGTGATATAATTGAGGAATAAGTTTGATAATATATCTATTGAGATAGTGGTTTACCGTCCCGCCATTCCTTACTTTAGGAGGGATATGAATATTTAGAAGGGAGTAAACACACAATAAAAATAGGTAGTTTTATAATAATGCCCAAAAGACCTATAGCCCTTCGGACTAAGGCGTGACCATAGGATCTCACAGTGTTGAAATGAGTTGAAGACGAGATAACGTGTCCTGTCGTATTGGTAGGGATCGCTATGCCATCTGTCTTTTTTCTTCTACGCGTACTGCTTAGCAAAGCAAACGGTAGGTCATAGACTGGATCATTAGCAAACCTTATCATATCTATCTTTCTGAAAGGGAATGGGAAGTTGTGTAGGACAGGATGCGCTCGCACGGCAAAAAAAAAAAAAAAAAGGCGACCGTTAGGTCGCCCACTCCGCGGTGAGGCGGCGAAACTTCGTATTTTCTAACTATACTATAGTGATCTTTAACCTTGAATACAATTTATAGATTCGACAGCAATAGTCCCTCGGACTCAAAAAGTAATAACGAAAATGGATGATCCAATAGCAGATTCCGCAGCTGCCACGGTTGGAACTAATGAAGCAAATGATTGACCCATCATATCATCCAAAGAAACAGAAAAGACCAAAAAGTTCGAATTGACAGCTAATAACATTGATTCAATTGGCATTGACATAATAGGAATATTTCGTCTATTAAGGAGGATTCCCCGAATACCTAAAATAGAGATGATCATAAAAAATATAAAATATTTGATGCAAGAAAAAAGCAGCAAAGGAAAAGCGTGACAAGCAAGGCCTCTCTTTATGTTAGAAGGTGCTAAATCAATAGGTATCGGAGCAGCTACAATTGCTTTAGTGGGAGCAGCTGTCGGTATTGGAAACGTCTTCAGTTCCTCGATTCATTCCGTGGCGTGAAATCCATCATTAGCTAAACAATCATCTGGTTATGCCATTTTGGGCTTTGCTCTAACTGAAGCAATTGCATTATTTTTCTCAATGATGGCCTTTCTGATCTTATTCGTCTTTCGATCGCAAACAAAAAGGACCATTTTCATAAATTCTTTCTTATACATCCGAGAATTATTACAGTACGCTTTGACGCCTCTGAAAGGGTTTAGATCTGCCACTTCTTTCTGGACTTCACCATTGACATCCACGTACTTAAAGCATTGGTGGAGAGTGGATGGTACAATGTTATGCTCGTGAAGAAATGGTCTTCCGAGCAAAGCGTTGTAGGAGCCATGATTATCAATCACGTAGAAGGTCACCTTTGTGCGAAGATAACCTATTTGAAGTTTCAGGCAAATCTTTCCCAAGGATTCGCTTATGCCGAAATTAAATCCCAGGATTGTCGTGATAGTTGTGGACAGATTATGCACAGGGATCTTTAGAGCATCTAATAGAGTCTTTGGCATGATACTGAGTGCAGACCCTGGGTCGATCAGGATGCGATCAACCTTCATAGTATCGACATATCATGTGAAATAGAGAGGATGATCATGACGATTGTCTTTTAACAGCATGTCATCTTGTATGAAGGTTGTTTGCAAAAAAAAATTTGATTTCTACAAACTAAGAAAGAGTACAAGAGTACAATTGATTTCTGGAGAAGTACAACTATAGGAATCTGATCAGAAGATGATCACTTTATCCCTTGGACTATGTGATATCGAAGACACGAGCTTCTGGAGAATGCAACAGCACTTTAGCATAAGATTCTGATCATTAGTCATCTTTTAGAACTGATTTAAAACTCTATTTATAAAGTTTTAAAATATTTTCTGAGTTGTGCGCACTTTAGGTTGTGCGCCTTCTATCCAGTTGTACGAACGATTACTTGAACTGCTGCAAACACGTGGCATCATTTGAGTGAGATGTACGTGGTCGTGAGCAGTGTAGTGGACACGTTATTCGAGATTAGTGGCATGCACGTCACATCATCCTGTTTTTGAATAAAAGTTGATCAGGTGGTGCCAACACTCTAGGTGGCGCACGCGCGCAACTAGACTTTTGGCGCCTTTGACTATGTCTTTTATGTTATGACAATTGATTCTCGCACATCTTGATAACTTGCGCAAGCTAGCTGTTAGCATTAATTTCCTACTGACAAAATCTCCTCGAGCGCCGGGTTGTGCGAGATTCGAATAGATTTTTTTCGATTTACGAGCTATCAGAGCTGTCAGTAATGATGGCAGCCGTCACAGCTTCTCGTGGATGCTTGCCACATGTAGCTCGTACACCCTGGCTTAGGCGTAACCTGAGATGGCATAGGCGCAACCTGAGACTGACACAACTTAATGATTTGGCGCCACTTGATGCTGGAGCTTTGTCGAGAGGGGCGCCCATCGATTTTTAGACTCCTACAAGACCCCCTTCAAAGTTTTCAAAGTTTTCAAAATTTAAAATACTTTAAATTAGAAATTTTGACACGAGTTGCGCCAGTCAATATTTTATCAAATTCTGTTTTTTAACGCAAGTTGCACAACAGTTTTGGAATACCCGTTTGGCTATAAATAGCTGTTCAAAGAGGATTTTTAACTTTTTACTAAAAGTTATTTTCCTCAAACTTTTCATCTTTTTCTTCATTATCGAGCGTGGTCTTATGTTCTGTTCCTTTACTAAAAAGTATAGGAAGTTCATCTTTCTTCCTGGAAGGAACTAAGAAGAAGGAGTCCTGCATTGGTTCGATCAATACTTCATCTTGGAGAGGTTGAACTGCTCCTATGGTAAGTGGTTCGAAGTTATCTAACATTTCTAAATAACATCGAGTATAATAAAAAATATCAGCATACTGTAAAGGAGAAGCTGCTTTATTGATTTGTACATCATCATTTACAACAGGATTCTTAGTCGTAACAGAAGGCTTGGTAAGGTTGATAACCAGAGGAGGAGAAGAAGGATTCTTGGCCTTAACAGAAGACTTAGTAAGGTTGATAACCAAAGGAGTAGAAGGAGAAGGTTTGTTACAACAAAGGTCGATAACAAGAGGCTCAGAAGAGGTGAGCTCCCTTTGTTCCCTTTCTACAGTAGGAGGTTGTTTGTAATAAGAGGAAAGATGGATAGTCAACGCCTGAAAAGAAGAGGGACAAATAGTACATCCTTTGACGGGGATTATGAGAACATCTTTTGAAGTATCTTTTTGACCTTCCTCACTATCCATTACTAACAACCTTCATGAACTCTTCCTTGTACATCCGAAAATCAGTACAATATACTTCAATGCCCCTGAAAGGATTTAGGTCAGCTACTTCCTTCTGGACCTCTCCATTGACTTCTACATATTTGAAGCATTGGTGTAGAGTAGATGGTACAATGTTATGCTCATGCAGAAAGGGTCTTTCCAGCAAGGCATTATAAGAGCCATGATTATCGATTATGCAGAAAGTAACCTTTGTACGAAGATTGCCTATTTGAACTTTTAGGCGAATCTTTTCCAAAGGTTCACTTCTTCCAGAATTAAATCCTAAGATTGTCGTGATGGTTGCTGAAAGATTATATATGGGAATATTTAATGCATCTAGCAAAATCTTTAGCATGATGCTGAGCGTAGACCCAGGGTCGATCAAAATGCGATCAACCTTCATGCTATCGACATTTCCTGTGTAGTAGAAGGGGTCGGTCATGATGATTATCTTCCAGCAGCATATCATCTTATGTAAAGGTGATGTTGGGCATTAGGTCCATCACACTATGACAATGAAAGCAAGTTACAGGCTTCTCCTCTGGCTTCTTAAGGAGTGCTAGACAAGTATCAGCTTGCATCAAGGGTTCACTCAATGTCTCTCGAGTTTCTTTTGAGAGATGTATTAGCTCAAAAATTGATAACCTTGTCGGGGTATTAGCCAGCTGAGCCAGTATATCAAAGTTATACGGCTTCTCAAGTCCTAGAACTGGAGTCTTTTTTAATACTTTATCAAAGCGGGCAGGCTGCTTTCGTTTGTCAACTGTCGTTGGTTTGGGAAGAGTTGGTTCCACTAGAGGTGATGAAACCGATAGAACATTGACAGCAGGAGAAGATGATGCTGGAGGAGCCTCTGGATCTATAGTAGGGTTTTCCTGACCATCTAAATAGTCTCTTTGGTAAATCCTTCCAGACCTGGTACCAGTTAAGGCCGCTTCTTCGGATACAGGTTCGAAGGATACCATATTGTAAGTTTTTACCTGGATCTTTCTTCTGGAAGGTTTCTTTTAACAAGATGAGGAGTTTGTCCAGTAACCCAAACCAACCCGAGATTGGTTATGTGAAAGGCATAGAGAAAGAGGTATAGGAGATCCTTTTCTATGATTCAAGCCAGGAGCCTTTTGTAGATCATATCACATCTTTGTCATTAGTTTACGAAACTGTGGACTATACAGATAGAAAGCTGGTTGATATTTGGCTTTTGGCTTTGACAGTGTTGTCTCAGAAGGGGAAAAAGAAGAAGGATCTGCAGCCGAAGTGAAAGTGGCAGTTAAAGGTGGAGGATAATGTTCACCCAACGAAGTCATGTGACATGACTTATATCTAGTTGCTTTCTTGGACTTTAAAGTAGGTGCTTCAAAATCAGTCATTAAATCTGGATGAATCCACATGATTTCCCCTTTATCAGTAGACAGAGGAACAAGACCATCAGTTCGTGCAGGTGGGAGATTAATAATCTTCAAAGTTATTCTCAGGATGGGAATAATGCCGTCCTGTACAAGTTGAACAGGAAAATTGCGAAACTGTAAAGAGATGACGTTAGCAGTTATAGGATTTTCATCTTGTTGGAGAGTAATTACACAAGAATTAACCATCTCTTGAATCTTGCCTTTAAGCACATAGCTTACTCGAGTCAGATGTCCGATAAATCTGTGGTAAACATAATATTTGGGGTGATCAGTTTTTACCTAATTCATCTGGCCATTTTGCCTCTGGTAGTTGAAGTTTATTGCTCTTGATCAGACAATCAAAGATACTCATGACATCATCTTCATCAAAATAATATTCTTTTTTCGGACGTGGTGCCCTCTGTGGTGGTGCTGTTGGAGTAGGTGTTGATTGTCCTAAGTTTACGACTAGAGTTTCTTTGCCTTTGACATTGATAACCAAAGTCTCTTACCCTTGTGGTTGTTCTGACGGCCACTGTTACTTGGTGTAGCATGTTCATCTTTGTCAAGATTAGGCATCTGAATACCTGATTGTTTGAACTTGTCAGCACTTTCTTCTGCCGTTTTAGCATTTACTATGAATGAAGGCCAATCCTGGAACTGTGTCGATCCGGTCCACATGCTGATTATAGGCAACAGGTTTGACTTGCAAGTATCTATAGTCAAAGCATCTGGAGTTCCAATAGGCATTTTTAGTGCCTCACGTGGAATCGTTCAATGAACCATTCGGTTCTTTCATTGTGTCGTTGTTTAATTTTAATGAGAGCAGACATAGTCATGTCATTTGTTTCCTCATAAAATCGTTCTAGGAATATTTGTTTGAATCTAGAGAAAGAGGTTATATAACCATCTAGCAAATAACGGTACCAGTCGTAAGCTGCACCTGCTAAATATCCGACGAACACCCTAGTGAGTAGAGCGTCATTTGGCTGGAGTTGATCAATCATTACCTCAAAATGGTTGAGGTACTGACTTGGAGATGTGCTGCCATCAAACAGCATAATAGTAGGGGTTTTGTATTTGTGAGAAAATTGGACTTCCTTCTATTCTATAGGATAAGGTTGCTTGATCCCAAGCTTCTGCAAGCCGTCTTTCTGTTTGAAAGCAGCAAATTGTGTACGTAAAAGTTTTATGGCCTCATTGGTAGCTCCCGATGATTGTGGAGCAGTAGATTGATTTGATATATTATGAGGGGGTACTGCATGATAGGCACCACCCCCAGCACTAGATTGACTTGGAATAGCCTACGCAGGTATGGAAGCGGTATGAGAAGACTGTAACCCCAGACCAATATTGACAGGAGCTAATGTTGTTACAGGTTCTTGGGTCTGAATTAGATTTGCGACCGGTGGAATCATATGTTGTGTCATAATTACCGCATGCATGCTTGTCATCATCTCAACCATGCTCTTCAAACTAGCCTCTAAAGCAGCAATTCTCTGCTCTTGACTGTTAGAACTAGAAGCATCTTGATCTTCTGTGACGACAAAAGCAGTCACTTCTCTAGCCATCGAAGACGAGCTAGTAAAAAAGATGGTCCTTTCACTATCAGCATCAAAGTCCTATAAATAACCACCCTCATAATAAGTGATAGGGATGTCCTTTTGACTGAGGGAATCTTGGTTGGAATCAGGAAGATTCCTTTGACCGATTGTTTCTTGGTCGGAAGGAAGATCCCTTTGACCGATTGTTTCTTGGTCAGAAGGAAGATTCCTTTGACCGATTATTTCTTGGTCGGAAGAAAGATTTCTTTGACCGGTTGTGTCTTAGTCAGAAGAAAGATTCCTTTGACCGATTGTGTCTCTGACGGAAGGAAGATTCCTTTGATCGATTGTGTCTCGGCTTCTTGATTTAGTATATTGGTATACTCCTTCGCCGGATTCATGAATTCGATCTAAGTATTATTGAATGGGATTGCGGAATACATTACGTCTTGGGCATTTTCTACCCCCAGTGCTTCGAGATGTCATATTGACAGAGCATACAACAATTCATCTTCATCTTGTATCATCGGTCGAAGACAGACCGTTTAGCTGATTGACAACAACATTTGATAACAACCTCATGGTTATGGTTATAGTGATGTTCTTGGGAATGTATTGGATGAGACGGAATTGAGATCTTTCGCTTCTATTTAAGAACTTCACGGAGATCGGTTACAACATCAGAATAAGAAAAAGTCGAAGGAACATATTCTTTAATGATGTTAGGAACATGATTCCTATTCTTGAGATGTCCCATTCCTTGAGTATACAATGAAGTGCTGAGTTGGTTAGCATAAGTAAAGGAGTTCTTGACTTCAGAAGTCTGCTTCTGGCGCAAGTTAGCCATTGGCACAGTCTGTTTGCATTTTGCTGAAGTAGGTGTTGACTGGCGCTTGTTGAGATAGGTGCGCAGGTCAGATAGGTCTGCTATTTGTGTATCTGTCTTAGATACTAGTAGTTTACCCTGCTTGGATCTTGAGATGAGCAGGGTAGGAAGATCCGTAGTTTTATGGTTAGGATTTGGCAGAATTCCTTTTTGTGATGCACAACATGTTCTCATGTGCTTGCTCTGGCGCAACTGAGTGACAGAAATCTCAGTTGGAACAGAACTCACTTTCTTAGTAGAGATTTGATTGTCTATGTTCAGAGGAGTAGAGTTCCTGCCCAAAAGAGTTTTTACACTGACTGGCGCATAGGTGCCACCAGAGACACTTTATACCGAGTCAAGGACTAGAGAAGATGAGGGAGTAGCCAAAAGGCGTTTAGAAGATGAGGGAGTAGACAGTCTGTGCAAGTTGCACAGGAGCCATGGTTGGCCGAGAGACAGACTGCAAAAGTTGCACAGGAGCCATGGTTGGCCGAGTGATAGACTGAGCAAGTTGCACAGGAGCCATGGTTGGCCGAAAAAAGACAGTACAAGTTGCGCAGGAGCCATGGATGGCTGAGAGACAGACTTGGGAGTCCATACAGTGCGCCCTTTGCTCTTAGCAGCAACGACGGTAAGCTTGGTAACCCCAGCACTGATCATTGCCTCGTAAGCGGTTTGGTCGACCTGAATGACCAAAATCTTCTGTGTCTTGCCGATCGACGCGGTATCATATTGAGTTGTCACTTTCTCGTCAGAGGAGAAAGTCGTCCCCAGTAGAGTCGTCATTTTGTCTGCAAAAATAAAAGTTTGATTTCTACAAACTAAGAAAGGGTACAAGAGTATAATTAATTTCTAGAGAAGTACAACTATAGGAATCTGATCAGAAGACGATCACTTTATCCCTTGGAATATGTGATATCGAAGACACGAGCCTCTGGAGGATGCAACAACACTTTAGCAGACGATCACTTTATCCCTTGAAACTCTATTTATAGAGTTTTGAAATAACTATTTTCTGAGTTATGTGCACTTCAGGTTGCGCGCCTTCTATCCAGTTGCGCGAATGGTTTCTTGAACTGCTGGGGACGCATGGCATCATTTGAGTGAAATACGCGTGGTCGTGGACAGTATAGTGGACACGTTCTTCGAGATTAGTGGCATGCACGCCATATCATCCTGCTTCTGAATAAAAGTTGATCAGGTGGAGCCAACACTCTAGGTGGCACGCACGTGCAACTAGACTTTTGGCGCATTTGACTGGGTCTTTTATGTTATGACAATTGATTCTCGCGCTTCTTGATAACTTGCGCAAGCTAGCTGTCAGCATTAATTTCCTGCTGACAAAATCTCCTCGAGCGCCGCATTGTGTGGGATTCGAATGGGTTTTCTTCGACTGTCGAGCTGTCAGAGCTGTCAGTAATGATGGCAGCCGTTATAGCTTCTCGAAGATTCTTTCCACGTGGAGCTCGCGCACCCTGGCTTAGGCGCAACCTGAGATGGCATAAGCGCAACCTGAGACTGGCGCAACTTAATGATTTGGCGCCACTTGATGCTGGAGCTTTGTCGAGAGGGACACCCATTGATTTTTAGACTCCTATAAAGGTAATGTTAGGCATTAGCTCTAATACGTTATGACAACGCAAACATATGGCAGGTTCTTCTTCCGGCTTTTTAAGGAGTGCCAGACAAGTATCAGCTTGTATCAAAGCTTCACTCAATATTTCTCGAGTTTCTTTTGAGTGACGTAAGAGTTCAAAGATTGACAGGTTTGCTGGAGTATTAGCTAGTTGAGCCAATATATCAAAGTTATATGGCTTCTCTAGCCCAATGGATAGAGTCTTCTTCAATACCTTATCGAAGCGAACTGGCTATTTTTCCTTGTCTACTGCTGTTGGTTGGGAAGAGTCTGTTCCACTGAAGGTGATGAAGCAGACGGAACATTCGTGACAGAGGAAGAAGATGATGCTGGAATAGCCTCCAGAATTGGAGCAGACTTCTCTTGACCTTCTGAATAATCCCGCAAGTAGATTCTCCCATACCTAGTAACGGTTAAAGCTTCTTCTTCGGAGACAGGTTCAAAAGATACCATGTTACAATTCTTTGTACGAATTTTGGTTTTTGAACGTTTCTTCTGGGAGGATGAAGAGTTTGTCCAAAAACCTAAGCCGACACGAGATTGGTTATATAGAAGACATAGAGAATGGGGTAATAGAGATCCCTTTCCATTATTCAAGCCGGGGGCCTTTTATAAGTCATATTCCATCTTTGTCATTAGTTCACGAGACTGTGGACTATACAGATGGAAATCTAGTTGATGTTTGGCTTCTGGCTTTGACAGTGCTATCTTAGAAGGGGAGGAAGGAGAAGAAGAATCTGCCGCCGAGATGAAGGTAGCAGTTAAGGGTGGAAAGCAATATTCACCCAATGAAATCACATAACATGACTTGTACTTGGTTGCTTTCTTAGACTTTATGGTGGAAGATGGTGCTTCAAAGTCCGACACCAAGTCTGGATGGATCCAC
>JANAVB010027994.1:6488852-6532311 GCA_029216955.1 Iris pallida
TTAATCAAATGAAAAGAAATTGTGAAAGCATGACCAACACTCTAGTGATGGAAAAAATTCTCCGCTCTTTACTTCCACAATTTGAGCATATCGTAGTAACTATTAAAGAAACTAAAGGCTTAGAGACCATGACTATTGAGCAACTTAGGGGCTCACTGTAAGTCTATGAAGAAAGGAAAAAGAAAAGGCAAGATACATTGGAGCATGTCCTTCGAACAAAGCTCACTTTCAAGGAGAAAAAAGAATGTTTCACCAATCAAAGAAGTCAAAGAGGTCGAGGTTGTGGTCACGGAAGAGAGGAAAGAACTCATTAAAAGACATTTATCAATGGAGAAAGAGGCAAAACTTATCCCACAAGAGGACGTGGAAGAGGAAGCTTCACAAGAAAAGATGCAAGCCAAAGGTATGATAAATCTCAAGTTGAATGCTATAATTGTCATAAACTTGGACATTATGCATCGGAATGTAGAAACACAACTAAAAATGTTGAAGGAAAAGCTCACTATGTTGAAGAAGAAATATGAGAGAATCTCAACTCTATTGTTGGCACACAAAGGAGAAGCAAGCATGGCAAAAAATACTTGGTACCTCGACACCGGTGCAAGCAACCATATTTATGGAAGCAAAAGCATATTCGTCGAGCTTGATGAGTCCATTGGCGGCAATGTCACCTTCGGAGATGAATCCAAAATACCAGTGAAAGGAAAAAGTAAAATTTTAATATGCTTGAAAGATGGAAGGCATCAATTTATTTCCAATGTCTATTATGTCCCAAACATAAAAAATAATATTTTGAGCATGGGACAACTCTTAGAGAAAGGGTATAATATCCACTTGAGAGATCGTAGCCTTCCAATAAGAGATCAAATAAATAATTTGATTGCCAAACTGCCAATGACAAGAACTAGAATGTTCTTGATAAATATTCAAAATGATGTGGCAATGTACTTAAAGGCATGCTATGGAGATACTTCTTGGCTTTGGCACTTAAGATTCAGATATTTGAATTTTGGGGGGACTAAAATTATTGTCTACAAAATCAATGGTGAGGGGTTTGCCTTCCATCAAACATCTGGATCAATTATGTGAAGGATGCTTGCTTGGAAAGCAATTTAGAAAAAGCTTTCCCAATGAGGCCACCACAAGAGCCAGTGACCCCTTGTAACTTGTGCACACTGATATATGTAGGCCAATCAAACCTTGCTCCTACGGCAAAAATAGATATTTTCTTCTCCTTATTGATGATTACTCTAGAAAGACTTGGGTGAATTTCTTATAACAAAAATCGGAGGCACTTAGTGCATTTAGAAAGTTCAAAGTACTTATTGAAAAATAAAGTAGCCATAAAATTAAGGCTCTGAGGTTCGATAGAGGAGGTGAATTTACATCTCATGAATTTAATAAATATTATGAAGAAATTGGAATTCGTCGTCCTCTAACAGTTCCGAGATCCCCCCAGCAAAATGGAGTGGCTGAAAGAAAGAATAGAACTATTCTTGACATGGCTCAGAGTATGTTAAAAAGCAAGAAAATGCCCAAAAAATTCTGGGCGGAAGCCGTCGATTGTGCCGTCTACTTATCCAACCGCTCTCAAGAAGCGTATGGGGAAAGACACCACAAGAAGCATGGAGTGGAAGAAAGCCTGGCGTCTCTCATCTCAAGATGTTCGGAAGCATTGCATATGCACATGTACCAGATGAAAGAAGATCCAAGCTTGATGACAAGAGTGAGAAGTTTGTCTTCATAGGCTATAACTCAAGTTCTAAAGGTTACAAGCTCTACAATCCAAGCAACAAGAAGATTATTATTAATAGAGACGTGGAGTTTGATAAAGAAAGCTCGTGGCAATGGGATGTCCAAGAATCAAGTTATGACTTGGTTCCTCTCATGGAAGAAGATAATGAAGAGCAAGTACATGAAGAAGCACAAGGGCCTATCCTACATGCGTCGCCACCACCATCTCAAGAAGACTCTCCACCATCATCCTCGGAAGGAAGAAGAGTCCCACGCATGAAGAGCCCACAAGAAGTATATGAGGTAACTGAAAATCAAAATGACCTAACACTTTTTTGCCTTTCTGCCGATTGTGAACCAATAGGTTTCGAAGAAGCTATACAAAACAAGAAATGGAGAGATGCTATGGATGAAGAAATCAATGCTATCTTGAAGAACAACACTTGGGAGCTAGCGACACTTCCGAAAGGGCAAAAGGCAACTGGGGTCAAGTGGGTATACAAGGCTAAAAAGAATGCTAAAGGAGAAGTTGAGAGGTACATGGCAAGATTAGTTGCAAAAGGCTACAATCAAAGAGCAGGCATCGACTATGATGAGGTATTTGCTCCCGTTGCTCGATTGGAGACTATAAGGTTGATAATTTCTTTAGCGGCTCAAAATAAATGAAAACTAAACCAAATGGACGTGAAATCAGCTTTTCTAAATGGTACTCTTGAAGAAGAAGTCAATGTGGAGCAACCCATGGGCTACGAGGTAAAAGGACAAGAAGGTAAAGTCTTAAAATTGAAAAAAAAAATCCTTGTATGGCTTGAAGCAAGCACCAAGGACATGGTATAGTAAAATTGATAAATATTTCCAAGATAATAACTTTGTTAAATGTCCACATGAACTTGCCCTCTATGTTAAAATGTATGAGAATGGAGATATTTTGTTTGTTTGCTTGTATGTGGATGATTTGATATACAAAGAAAATAGCCCAAAGTTATTTGAAGAATTCAAGAGAGCTATGACAAAGGAGTTCGAGATGACCGACATCGGCCTTATGTCCTTCTACCTTGGTATCGAAGTAAAGCAAAACAAAGATGGTGTCTTCATCTCCAAGAAAGCTATGCAAAAGATGTCCTCATGAAGTTCAACATGAGTGATTGCAAGCCCATAAGCACGCCCGTGGAATATGGAATCAAGTTGTCAAAGCACGAAGAAGGCGGAAGAGTTGATCCTACACTTTTCAAAAGTCTTGTTGGAAGCTTGCGCTACTTGACATGTACAAGGCCAGATATCCTATATGGAGTTGGACTCATTAGCCGCTATATGGAATCACCAACAACTATCCATTTGAAAACCGCCAAGAAGATTCTTCGCTACATCAAAGGTACACTTAACTATGGCCTACTTTACTTATCTTCCAGTGATTTCAAGCTTGTCAGATATAGAGATAGTGATTGGGCTGGAGACTTTGATGATTGAAAGAGTACTAGTGGATTCGTGTTTCTTATGGGAGATACTGCTTTTACATGGAGTTCAAAGAAGCAATCAATTGTGACACTCTCAACATGTGAGGCCGAATATGTCGCCGCTACTTCATGTGTTTGTCATGCAATTTGGCTTAGAAGTATAATGAAGGAGCTTCACATGCCACAAGAGGAGCCAACGGAGATCTATGTTGATAATAGTTCGGCTATTGCTTTGGCGAAGAATTCGGTCTTCCATGATAGAAGCAAACACATCGACACACGGTATCACTACATAAGAGAATGTGTTGCAAGGAAGGAAGTGCAAATGAAGTTTGTAAAATCTCAAGACCAAGTTGCCGACATCTTCACCAAGCCACTTAAACAAGATGCAATCTCAAGACCAAGTTGCTGACATCAAGTTAAGAAGACTACTTGGAGTTACAAATCAAGTTTACGGGGGAGTGTTGGAAAATAAACTTGATTTGTTGAGTCCAACAAATCTTGTTAATCCAATACCATTAGACTTTGTCCATTAGGCCCATTTTAGTTTTGAGTTTAGTCCATGTTCTAGGAACTTTTTTACTTAGAAAGTTCATGAAAATATCTATGTTCATGAAAAATATCTATGTTCTAGAGATATCTTAATATTAATTGTAAAATAGTCTAGAATGATTCTATACTATATTTAATAAGTGTGTAGATTCTTCCAAGAGCCCTATAAAAAGGGTGTTCTCTCCTCATTTTGTACACAACAAAAATTAAGAAGCTTAGTGCTATTATAAAATTTCTTCTCTTCCATTCTTCTCTTCCACCAAATCTTCACTCTATAATTTTCTTCCACTCCAAATTTGTTCCCCCTAGCTAGTTGGTCCACCACAATTCCAACAGTAGCCGGGTGCAGGTGACACTCGCCGCATTTATTGGTGTTGTTGAGTAGATAGGGAAGTAGAGGACTGTTCATGATTTAGATTAATGAAGACAGGGTTGTGTGAAGGACGTCATTGACACATGAGAAGTATTCGACAAAGAGAGGAGGAGGAAATCCTTTCCTTCCTAATACACTACCATACGTGTGTGTGGGTGACTGGGTGGGAGGTTAACATAGGAAGGGATAGAGGGCTGGCAGTAAGCTAATGCTAATAGAAAGAAGGGAAGTTAGGACATTTAAATTAATAAATTTCAGAAGCCATTTTCCAAAAGTTGTGAGCATTAGCTCATTTGGTTGGGTGTAGGGATTAGTATACATGTGGTACAGGGTCCGAGCCACATGTTGGGAAGTTAAGTTTCCTTCTTTTTGAGTGGTTCTTTCCATGTTGGAAAGTTGTGAAGTTTCCTTCTTTTGTGTGGTTATTTCAAAAATGCTATTTGACTCCCAAAAAATTTGAGTGATACCATCTTTCATTATGTGATAGATCACATAGTTGCTGACATGACAAAATTTAACAATAAAATTAATATTAAAATTAAAATTAATAGTAAATTAATAAATTAATATTAAATTAACATGATAATTAACATTAACATTAATATTAATATTAATATTAACATTAACATTAACATTAACATTAAAAAAATTTGGGTAATTAATTTTTTGGGTTAAATTTGTCATGTCAGCTGTTATGTTATCTGCCATGTCAGATGCCACATAATGGGAGATGATATCACCCAAATATTTTGGGAGCCAAATAGCATAATTTTGGTTATTTACATGTTGGGAAGTTGTGAAATTCCTTTCTCGTGTGGGTCTTTACTTGGGTTCAAATTTGAAATGAATAGATCAACTTAAAATATATTTTTTGTTTTGTTCAACTTTATTTTTTTTATTTTTTTGGCCATCAAATAAATTTTATTTGCCACCCTTAAAGGCTAAGGCCTACAACAACATTGTGGGAGGGGGTAGTAGAACAGAAGTGTTTAACAAGTAGGGTTGCTAGTTAAGTCATGGTATTATTTTTCTCTTCCTTGATAAGTTCTAAATATATGTTTGGATAATAAATATATTGCTTGCTCAAATAATTAATTTATATCCTAATTTATCTCTAGGGTACTTGGGCACTCTGGACTCGGACTTGGAACCTGATTTGCGCACTCAGCTTCCGGTTACAGGCAAGTATACCTTGCCACTATGTTATTTCTTTTCGATTACATTTCATGTCTTGCTATTTTATTACTATTTTAAAATTGTGCGTCCGAGTATAACTCTGGGTGCAACCAACGAGATACGTTGGTCGATACTTGTTAGCCTAGTCCATTAGAGACTACCCCTGTACTGCAGAACGGATACACTAGTATCTCGCTAGACAACCCTGACACATGCTTGGACACGAAGATGTGATACAGAGAAACAGACACGTACCCCCTGCATTCGATTGATCATCATTGCGAACGGGGCGTGCAACGATGTAGTTCATACTAGATGCTTTTATTATTATATATTAGGCCCCGCACTGGAAATTGTGCGTGTCGAGGAGTCGACCCATTCTAGATACATTGTGTAGGGAGGACAATTAGTAGATGGAGGGGCTACTATTGGTATATTGTTGACAGTCGGCGGTTCGGACGAACCACTGCGAGATGCTCTCATGTTCGGAGAGCTTCATTCGTCGAAAGTTGTTCTTATTGCATTTACACATAGTCATAGAAAACCCCTATGATTTTCTTATATTATTTCATAGTGGCATGCATATTATGTATCTTGTGCGTCCCGCTGAGGACCTAGTTTCCTTACAGGTTGGCTGAGTAGGTTTGCAAAGTTCTTGTCGGATATTTGCTTAGCACCCATTTCATGGCAGGTATTACTCTTCTATAGTATATATGTTTCATTCATATATTTCATATCTGCTTGATTGCGTGGTATATATAGACTCTTTTATTCTTTCGAGTCTATTCGGACAAGTTTGATTATTAGGCTGCAGACTAGTATTCATATTTTCCTTTCTTATGCTTTTGTTATAATTGAGATATAAAGTTGATATAGTGATAATTACACCATCTTAAACAACCTTTACATATTCAAGTCGGACTAGTGTCTGATTGAATACGTAGCTGGCCAATGCCTCGGGGCTTGGTCCTGCGTAATTTGGGACTGGTTGTGATACCTCTAGATGGAGAGTGAGTAGAGTGCGTGTTGTAGCGGAATAAAAATTACCACTTAAAATTATTATATGGCAGTAAACTAACTATTATGAGCATGCAGTATATAAATGCGTAAAGTAAAAAAGTTAGATCAGAAATAACAAACTCAAACACCAGGATTTGTACTGGTTTCCCACTTAGTGGACTGTCTAGTCTCGAGAACTCTGGCTCAATGTTGAATCCACTATCTCGTGAAACACAAGCTTTGAATACGAAGTGCTTGCAACTCCTTACAACATGTGCTTTTAGTCTAGAGAGCACTTCTTCAACTTACAAGCCTTTAATCAAGGACTTATCGACTTCAGGAATATGATAAAACAAAGACGTTTTCAAGCCTTTACAACTCGACCAAACTTCTAGATCAGAACAAACTGGTATCGGCTTGGCTAGGAGTCGTTAAGACTTTGATTTAAAAATAAAGCTCAGAACAATTTAGATAGATAAGAGAAGAGATGGAATGAGATAAGTGAAATGAATGACAATCTCAAATCTATTTATAATATTTTTGGGGACCGAACTTGGGCATAGTTCAGTTCCCTGGCGTTAAAAAAAAGAACATTAGAGCCGATTCAACATGATGATCTAATCCAATAGGATACTAGGTCAACATGTGCCAAGTTTGTCTGATGTACATTCGTATGTACAACCAAATAAAATAGAAAATACATAATAAACAAGAAAAATGATCTTTAGTAGATTTTGTATTTATTGAGTTCGGCGAGACTTAATCAATTGCTAGCAAAACATATGTTCATCTTTTGTACTTGCAACAATGTATTATTTGTTGTATCAGAATTAGAGTTGGAGTTGGTTATCGAAATCATGTATGACCATGACCAATGGGCCAACAATCTTTTCCATTTGATAATTGACAAACTCTAATCGATGCACCAAATAATAAACAAAAAATATGGTACTTGTATTCAGCTTCTTGGTTGTCTGGTATGCATTAATTTTCTCCCCTTGTCATTTGAGCAAAATAGAAAGCATTTTCGTAAACAAAAAATGCTCCCTTGCAATTGTGGAACTAATAACAAGAGTAAAGTAAAATTATAACAACCAAACAAACAAGTATAAGACATAGGTCGAATGGTAGTAAAAATGAATCTAAACTAAGATGCATAAGTAGACTAAGCAAAATAATGCAAACTAAAGTGCAACAGTAACTACATAGCTAAACAAAAAAAAAGTGTCACTAGAACATATCCATCATCACCACAAACTACATAAGTCCAAAACCAGAAAATATCCACAATGAGTATCATCATCAGTCTCAGCTGAATGGCTGGGATCATAGAAGGCAGGAGGAAAGAAGTAACATTGAGCATCAGGGTCCTCAAATATGGGGTCGGATCTGTCGGGGTGATAGAGATAAGGAATAAGGCTACCAGGTGCATGGGACATAATCCACTGCATGTCAGAAATAGAGTTCCTAAATGCCTGGGCCTAGAGAGTATTCTGGTAGTCTATCTGCCTGTGACACTCTATGTCAAGTCTTTGACTCTCGTCCTCAAAATAAAATGGTCACTCATCGTAGCTCGAATCTCATCAAGTGTGGCTGGGGCCTCAACTGCAGTAGGAGGTGCTTGGGCGTCAGATAGAATGTCCTCAGTAAAAATCTCATCAACAGGATCCTTCAAAATCAGTAGCCTGAGGACCAGTCCTATGAGTTTGGAGAAGATAGGAAGGAGTATCGTCAAACGGACAAGAGTCAAGGGGAATCGAAAACCTATAGAAGATGATAGGAAGATACATCACATAGAATAGGTTTTGCCCTTTCTTGCGACAACTAACCATAGCCTCAGTCATAATCTTAAGTAGACTGAAGGGAATGCCAAAATAAAGATGATAGCTAGCTGACATCTCCAATTACATGATCTCATAGGTAGTGTAACGCCCTAGAACCAGAATACTGGAGAGCGGGGGCATACATAGCCAGCTAGTATATTAAAGTGCAACCCACCTCGCTATACGGTCATGGCTGTCTAGATACATGAGGGTTTAACTACAAGCCATCAGTCTCTTATGGTCATAACAAGCCATATATTGTCTCAATCTCAAGCAAGTAGTAACAGTTACAAGGTGTCAGAGCACCAAATATACAATAGTAAGGCATCCCATACATTACATATTTGGATGATCATGAAGCTAGTCATACAAAATGTCAAGACTAGCAAGAGTTTCAGTCATACATGATCAACCCTAGGATTTGTCAATCATGTTACAGCCCGTAGGCAGACAGTAAATAAAGGTCAATACGAGCTAAACACGTGCTCGTCGGCTAAACGCCTCAAAAGAATATTTTTACAATAATATGGGAGAAAAAAGGAACCCACTCGCCAGGGTTACGCTGGTGGTCACTATCTAGCTTGAAGGTAGGTAGATCCATGGAGCTGCTCCGATATCTGGCCATACAAAACCAGCTGGGTCAGATCCCAGAAAGAGCAAGTGCCACAAAGGAGGCTTCACTTAGAACTAAAACCCAGCAATTAGCACAAGAATAAAATAAATAATAAGAACTAAAAATACGGGAATTCATGATGATATACGATGAGATAACCATGGGACTATTCAGATAATCGGGTTACAATCAGTAAACCAAACAAGGACCGGCGTTGTAACCCTTCGTCTGAACGGAACTTGGTTTTCCACCATTTATCGACAAGATAAATATAGAAATCAGGTCATGTAACAATCTTGTACAGATCAAGACAAGACTAGACTGATTATATCTCATCAACAATCACGGCCAAAAAAAGTACGGCTTGATACTTTAACTAACTAGGGTTATCACAAGCCTAGTTACTAGCAAGTTGCAGTGAGATTATTCTACAGCCACAAGCCCTGTAGACCATCCAGGCTATCCGATGCAATTAGGGGTTGAGTTCAGGTGGGTACATCATCCAAAAATGATGTACCCTTAAATAGCTTGAAAGGTGCACCACATGACTGTGTGCTGGAAATGTGCCCTACTCGACGGTATGCTACAGATCCCAGGTGGGATGCCCAGATAACGGGATTGCCTGTAGCTGGGAAAATCTCTTCATGACTACTAGATTATCCTAGTTATTAGTTAGTCAATTTCAGTAGGTACCCCTGACCGTGGTACTCAGGGGTCCCTGTCCTAGACATGATGTAAGACAAGACTGGTTTATTTGTACAAGCACAATCGTCCACGGTGTCCAGGTCATTCATACTTGTCATATCATGTTAGCTGTCGCAACAACATATCAAGGTATATCATGTTAGGTTTACTTGTCAAAAGTGCGCTACGGCAGGTCACTGCCATGTCATGTTACTTGTCAAGAGTGTACCACTACGGGTCACTGTCGTGTTCATGGTACATGTGCAAGATATATAGCAAGCATTCTATTAAGGGACCCAAGTTACACAGAGGATCATAATACGTATAATAATTAAAATAGTAAAGGGGCAAGGCTAGAGGGGTCATGCGGCTCAGAAAATGAGTTCATGCGGCCAGGGGGTAAATGGGGCTCATGCGACCAAAATCAGCATGCTCATGCGGCTCGGGTTCATGCGGTCGGGGTTTAAGGGCATATGCGGCTCGGGGAGACTGGGCTCATGTGGCATAGGAATCAGAGCTCATGCGGCCCAGAACCAATCCGAGTTCATGGGCTGGAAGGAAGGGTTTTTAAGCGGCCAGGAGGGAAGCGGTCCATGCGGCTCTGAGAGCATGCGGCAGAGGAAGGAAAGGTTCATGCGGCTCAGGGAAATGAGTCTCATGCGGCTTAAAAAATTGAGTCTCATGTGGCTCGGGGAAGGAAGGGGTCTTATGCGGCCCAGTCCAAACAAATGCCATGTGGCAAAGAGGATTATGAGTCCATGGGCCAAATTAATCAGGGCGCATGCGGCTCAAGATCTGAGTCATACGGCTCAGGAAAAGTTCATGCGGCTAAGAAATTGGTTCCTGCGGTTGGAAGATTTATGCTGGGGAAGTTCCTGCGGCTGAGGAAAGAAACTTGCCGCATGAAAAATCCAAGCGGTCAAGAACTGTTCTTCTTCTCCAAATTTTCGAGAAGAAGAACCATGAAGGCCATGCTTCCAAACTCCATAAATCCATCAGAGGTCAGAATCCGAACTTCCATAGGTCAAAATGGGGCAGAATGAAATTCTCTACAACATGGAACCATCAAAACTTAGAAATAACAAGGTTAAATAGATCAAAACAAGAAATCCAAAAATAAATAAACTTAGATCTACATGAATTTAGCCATGGAAATTAAAAACTAAGTAGTAAAGTGTCTCAAGATGTTGTAAGGAAGAGAATGGAACAACAAAAGTTGAGTTCCTCCATGAAGCAAGATGCACTTGCCTAAGCTCTCCCTCTCTCTCAGGTAGGTGAAGAGTAAATGGTGAGGAAGAAGAAGAGTAAATGAAAGTAATGAGGAGAGAAAAAAAGGGAATGGATAATAAATGGTGATGGTGGTAGGTAGGGGGTTTTCTTTGGTTCATGAGAACTCAAAAGCAAACCAAGCCAAGCCGAACCAAACCAAGATAAACCAAGCAATGAAATGCCTAAATATACTATGCAAGGAAACATGCAATACGAGTCAAGATACGTACACGTATTCCAAAATACGTAATACGAACTACGGTCGTTACAGGTAGAACCATCTTGGGTAGAAGAGTAGAAAACACCATAAGATGTAGCTCATAGAAATATTGGTTTAGATATTTGGCTTTAAGTCTCCCAGGAGGTTGACGAATGATTCACACATGGTGTCCTTGAACGATTCAAGAGTCATATTTTTACTGAAGTTGACTTTTATGATGTCGACCAGAGCATCTCCAGTATTTAAATGTAGAGGATCTCGCTCAAGTCATCATCATCGAATTCAATTTCGATGCCGCAGACTTTGGAATAAATGAACCGTGTGAATGTTACAAGTTACAATAAAACATACGAATATCATTGAGTAAATTGGATATTAACTTGAACCAAATCAGCGATGCCAAAGGTTTGAATAATTAAAAGATGATTCGGGAAAATATTGAAACTAATGGGGTTCCCGGAACAAAATTTTCCTCTTTGGAAATCCTCAAACCATTCACAAGATACTTCTACATTTCTAAACAAGGATCCGTAAAAATTACCTTCTTCGGGTTCCAAAGGGCTAAATAGATTAGGTATGGGATCTTGAGGGGCGTTAGATGAAGAGGCTTCATCTACTATCCTCTCTTTTTTTGTGAAAGGCTTAGGTGCCATGAAAATTGAGAAGAGAACGAGATTTATACCTCAAAAGAATGTTGTAGAATGGAAAATAACTCCGAGAGACTCCTAGATCCAAAATCTTGATTATGGAAACCCTAAAAATCATGATTTCTAGGGCTAGGGATTTAAATTTTAGGATTTAGAAGGGGGTTTCTCGCCTGCTGTTCGGGGAAGAAGGATAAGGAAGTATGAAAGGGTACAACTTAAAAAGTGTGGGTCAACCTCGTATTGTGTTCTGGAACTAGGGCACCGAGTTTGATCCGAACTTAGTTAGAGTTCAGTCCGAGTTCGGTTCCCTTCTTCTTAAAAATAAATAATTTTAATCTTTTAGTCCACTAAAATCTTAACTACTTTGGTTTAGCTGTAGGGGTCAGATCCCAACTAGAGGTAGTCCAAAGACACTTGACACCGTATCGATTCAGACTATTTACGCATGTGTGACAGAAGGTTCCTTTCGACTTATATCCAAATAATCTCAATTTAATAATTATAAGATTAATACATTCATTTTAATAACATATGACATTTATGCTTCAGAACAAAATCGAAAATACCTAAAACGATTTTCTGATAATGGATAATGGCTTTGTAAATATGTCTGCTAACTGATGTTCTGTGTCAGTAAACTCTAAGAATATGTTCCCGTGTAGTTGATGATCACGCAGAAAATATGACATATTTCTATATACTTGGTGCGTGAATGACATAGAGTTCTTAGTCAAATTAATCGTGCTAGTGTTGTTACAGATAATGGGTATATTTTTTAAATACAAATTATAGTCTTCTATTATTTGCTTCATCCATATAATTTGTGCACAATAACATCCTACAACAATATTTCTAATTTAATTGTTGATAACATAATAGAATTTTGCTTCTTGCTAAACTTGGAGGTTAACGCTTATCCTAGAAAATGACACGTACATTGGTATTTTTATAGTCTACTTTGCGTCGAACAAAATAAGCATCCAAATAACCAATAAGGTTAAAGGATGAGTTTTTGGGATACCACAAGCCGGCAGTAGAAGTACCTTTAAGGTATCGAAAGATATGCTTAACTGCGTATATGCGTGCTTTCTTAGGATTGGGCTGATATCTAGCATATATGAAAACACTGAACATTATCTAGACGACTAGCGGTTAAGTATAATAAACTATCAGTCATACCTCGATACTTATGATGATCGACAGGTGCCACTTTCATCAAGATCAAGTTTTGTTGATGTTGCCATTGGTGTGCCGATATGTTTTACATTGTCGAAGTCAAATTTCTTCAGCAATTCCTTCATGTTCTTGGCTTGATTGATGAATGTCCCTTGTGAACGTTTGTCTGATTCATAGTCTAAGAAAGTAGTTGTACTATCCCATCATACTTATCTTGAATTCACTCTGTATACACTTAGCAAACTCTTGACAGAGTAACTCACTAGTTGAACCAAACATTATGTCATCAATATATATTTGTACTAATAAAATATTGTCGTCAAAAGATTTGATAAATAAAGTAGTATCTATTTTCCCTTTTGAAAAACTAGTTTCAAGTAGAAAGGTACTTAGGTGATCATACCATGCTCTAGGGTTTATTTGAGCCCATATATTGTCTTTCGGAGTTTAAAAACGTGATCAGAAAACTTGAAATCTTCAAATCCAAGGAGCTGTTTTACAAAAACCTCTTCTTTTATAAAACTATTTAAAAATGCACACTTGACGTCCATTTGAAATTTTTTAAAATTATGAAAAGCATATACGGAAAGCATACGAATGGACTCAAGTCGAGCAACAAGAGCATATGTCTCATAATAATCAATTCCTTCTTCTTGATTATAACCTTGAGCAATTAGACGTGCTTTGTTGCGAACGACTTGTCCTCTCACTAAGTTTATGTTGAGATACCCATTTGATACCAATTATAGAGTGACCAATAGCTTTCGGAATAAGTTTCCAAACTTGGTCCCTCTCGAACTGGTTTAATTCCTCTTCCATGGCACAAATCCAAAATTCATCATTAAAAATATCTGGTACTGTCTTAGGTTCAACTTGTGATATAAAATCAACATTAGCAGTTATATCTCTAGTAGATGAACATGTACTTACCCCCTTTGATACATCACCTATGATCAAAGTCACTAAATGGTCTGACATGAAACTCATCTTCTTTGGTAGACTCTCCATAGCTTATTAATCCTGTGTCAATATCTTCAGGTGCTTTGTTGGACGTCTTTCCAAGTCTTCGTCATCACTGTCACTTAGTAATTGATTGTTAAATTCATCAAAAGTAACATTTATATACTCTTCAATAATCGAAGTCTTTTTTTAAATACCTAAAACTTTTACTCTTGGCAGCATCCAAAAATATACCTTCATATTCCTTATAGTCAAATTTATCCAAGTTATCCTTGGAGTTCAGAATAAAATAATGGCAGCCAAAAACTTTAAAAAGAAATATTAGGAATACTATTAAACCACAATTTATAGGGAGTCTTCTTTGATATAAGTTGAATCAAAACCATATTTAAAACAGGACAAGATGTATTACAAATTTAGTCCAAAAATATTTTTGGAAGAATGTACTAGTTAAGAATGACTCTGGCTATATCGCTGAGAGTTCTATTCTTTCGCTCTACAACACATTTTATTGGGGAGTTCTAGGACAGAAAATATGACTATAACCATCTAAATCGTAAAAAAATTTAAATTTGAATTTTTGAATTCATCTCCATGATCACTTCGTATCCGAGTAATCATAAATCCCTTTTCATTTTAAACCTTTTTATAAAAAATTTAAATTAAAAATGCATCACTTTTATTTAATAAAAAGAAAACCCAAGTGTAAGGAGAAAAATCATCAACAATAACAAAAGCGTATAGTTTTCCACCAAGACTGGTTACTCTACTTGGTCCAAATCCATGTATAATAATTTCAAGGGTCTTGAAGTACTTATAACGTTTATGGATTTAAATATAAACCTAGTTGCTTTGTTTCTCCCTCAATCAGAACATACCATGTCTTTTTTGAATAAAATTTCTGGTAATCCTTTCACCAATTTCTTTGTTGATAGTCTTGATATTATCCATGTTTTCATGTCCTAGTCTTATTTGTTATAGCTTTCACCTTTATTTACTATAAGATACTTGCCTGCATTATTAGTACTATCTCATAGATAGAAAACATAAATGTTGTACTCCCTTATTCATTCATAAATTAAATTTCCAGTAGTAATATCATATATAGAATATTTATCTTTCACAAAGTTAATGCCATAATCATTATCGGCAAGAAGACAAATACTTAGCATGTTATGCTTTAACTTGTGACCAGTTAAAGTCTTTTATGACTGGGTAAAGGGGCATACCAACAATACAGTTACCTATTATATAACCTCTCAAATTATTTTCGGAGGAGATGTATCATTCTTTCTTTATCGATAGCGTAGCGAGTAGAGATTTATCACGATCATGTTTCGCAAACATCCATTATCGAGAATCCATTTACTTCTAGCATGAGAGGATTGGCCCACCTACAAAATGGGTATATTTGACCTTTTGTACCCATTTTCTTAAGGGTCTAGAAATATTTGTTTGGTACATCCATGTAGGAACGTTGAGCACCTCTAGGGAGTGAATAGAGTGCGTATGTACAGCAAATAAAAACACCACTTAAAAATATATGGCAGTAATTAAACTAATATGAAGTAGGCAGTAAAAATAAATGCGTAATGTAAATGAGTTCAGAGAAACAAACGCAAACACCAAGGTTTATACTGGTTTTTTCTGAGAGGACTAGTCCAATCTCGAGTACTCTAGCTCAATATTTAATTCACTATTTGAAATAGCAGTTACACCATGTACTTTAATCCGAAGGACATATCGTCTTCTTACAACCTCGTGCTTTTATTCGAAGAGCATGAGGACTTCAACCATAAGATTTAATACGAAGGACTCGCAACTTCACAATAAGTGTAGTGACAACACTTTGAAATCCAAGCTTTACAACTCGATCAGACTTCTAAAATTGAGACTTTACTGGCATATAGTTGGCTGTGGGTTGTAAACTTAGTAGATAGAAAGGTTAAATCTCAGGTAGAACTCTTGAATGGATATAAGAAGAAAGATTGAGTGAGTTTAAATGAATAGGGTTTTATTCTCAATTTATAAGGGTTCTGGGGACCAAACTCGGGCAGAGTTTGGTTCCCTAACGTTCAAAAAATTAAACGTTGGAGCCGATTCTATAGGAAGACCTAATCCAAAGGAATACTGGTTCAGGGTGACCGAGTTCGGACAGAACACAATTCGAGTTCTGTTGCCCAGTGACCAGGTTGGTTAAAATAAAATTTGAGTAGGTTTTTAGGCTTTTTTTGAATGGGCTGACTTTTTGGTTTGTGGACTGAACAAATAGGTAGGCTTTTTGGCAGTGGGGTAGCGAACCAAGTGCCAGCCCGACTCAATATACATATTCCTATAAGAGAAACGTAAAATACAGAATAAAATATAAGGACATGAGCACTTTGATGATGCCTTTCTCTTGACATTTGAGCAGACTTGAAGATGCATTATTCCTTAACGACAGTTGTCCAAAAATAACAGACCGAGAAATCTGAATACCTTTCGGTAGCTTCACTCCTAAATCCCAATGGGGGTCGATGCCCCTTCGACCCTGTCCGCTGATCGGGCAGCGAAACCCCGAGTGCGAGGCCCCGATAGGTCATTGGCGGTTCATATAAATCTTCTTGTATAGTGTTGTCTTTGGCCCATAATTAATTATTCATTGTATAGTCTTGGTTTGATTATGCTTACTGCTTGTTTGCAAGCATATGTTAGGCGAATAAATCAGTATAAACGTATGATAAATTACTGAACAGTAGGACAATGCTAAGTTTAAGTAGCAACATGATAGTAATAACAAGAATATTAGTGACATCATTATGTTAAAACTAATCAATTAGCCATATTAAAAAATATGATACAATCATTGGACTAACAATCCAGGCATATATTCATGTCTACAAGATGTCTAACTCTACAAAACTGTGAGATGTGTCCATGTGTACCACAATATGGACATATAGTTAGAGAGCTAGTACTTGGTGTCATATTAGACATGATGTAAAACCCTAAATTTCTACTATATTTTTTAATTTGGTATTGATTTAAAATTTTGTATTGTACGTCACGTAGTCGTATTGTACGTCGCGCACGAAATTTTCTTGCTCGTCGAGTGCGAATATGTGCGAGCGTACATATTTAGAAAAATATTTTCTATTTTATTATACACTTTCAAAATATTATATATTATTATTCTTGCTATAAAAAGCCTTATTTTTAGCAGTTATTATCATAAATAATATTTTATTGTATACTAGGAAAAGCATAATCATGTATGCATTATTTTGTGCTTACATATATTTCATAAATATTTATTAAGTTTATTTCTAAATAATAGTGTATGTTCAAAATTATTATATAGCATTTTAGAAAACATATTTTGAAATTTTTGTACCAATTTAAATTTTTATTGATTTTATGGAATAATTTAAATAAATAAACTAATATCTATATTTGAAATTGATTTGATTTTAAACTAAAAGAATTTAATTGGATTTAAATTAGATTTGTATTTAGATTTGGATTTGATTGATTTAAATTAAATTATAAATTATCTATTTTTGGGTTTTAAATTCTTCTAATCATATCCAAATAGGAATTCCCACATCCTATAAATAGGCAGGTACTCCATGTTATTTCTCCACAAGCCATAATTATTCCACAAATAATTTTCCCACCCACGTGAGTGCATCGTGTCCATGTGATCCCCTCCCCTCCAAATTTTATTCCATATGTTACATATACATTGTGTTCCCTTCCGTGTCGACAACCCCGACACGACAAAACAATAAATTCTAACCCAAAACCTAGCTAAATTGGTCGGACCACCCCTGGATCTCTTTCCGACTTTCTCACTGCTTCCTCGCCTCCGCCGGGAACCAACACTGCCTCGCCACCATGACAGAACCGCACCCCTACCCCCACCGTTCGACCTCGCCATCCCCGCCATCCACCACGACCCAAACCCATCATCACCCCAGCCTACCTACACCCCACCGCATCCGACCACCAGCAAACCCACGCCCAGCCATCCCACCACCGTCGTCAGCATCTCCGTTCACCTCGGCCACCCTAACAACCACCGCCACCATCACCCTCCTTTTCGACCACCCTGCCTCGTCAAACCCCGCCGACACCACAGTCAAAACCCCACCGGCCACCACCGCACAATTTTACAAAAAAATAAATAAAATAAAACCCTAACCCTATTGCACCTCGCCGCCGACCGGAGCTCCGCCTCCGCGAACAACCCCGTCGACCAAATTGCCTCCGCCCGCACGTCGCTCCTCCCCTTTCCCTACGTAGCTCCGCCGAGTGCCAGCCGAGCCCAGTCCCCCGCTCCACGACCTTCCTCCGCGCGCCTAGCACGGAACCCCTTTCCTCCGCCGCCTCGACTGAACGCCCGCCGCCTGTCCTCATGTCGCAGCCGCTCAACTCGCCGCCCCCGTTCCTCATCCGCGTCCCGCGCACAGCCCCCCGAACTCCCCTCTTCGACCTTCCTCCTCCTCCACGGCGAGTCCCGTCGGACCACCGCTCCATCCGCTCCCTTCTTCCTCCTCCGCTGGAGCAACACCCCGCCGCAAGCGCCGGTCGACGACCACTTCCTCTCCGCCTGAACCCTAGCCCCTCTCGTTCCTCTCTCCTCCGCAACCGCGAGCACGACCGCCACACGCCCCTCTCTCTCCGAACTCTCTTCCTCTCAGCTCCTCTCTCTCTCTCACTCGAAAAGAAAAGGAGAGCAGCCCCCACTTTTTGTGTTCACACTGTTTGGGTTGGTTGCTTGTATTTTTAAAATCTTTTCTTCTTTTTTATATATTATTATTATTATTATTATTATCATTATTTTTTCTTTCTTTTTTTCTCTTTTTGCATCTGTTGTGTTGTTGCTTTTCTCTCTCTTCGAGAGAAGAAAAGTAACAGCTGTAGTTTTAACTATCTTATTATTATTATATCTTATTGAGTTATTTTTTAGTAATAGTAACAGCTGTAGTTTTAACTCTTTTATTGTTTATTAATATTCTTATTTGAGTTATTAGTAAGTATTATTTTAATATTAAATAAATATATAAGCATTTCTCATATGTTATTGTAACAAAAAGATTGTACTAGGCGTACCTTATATTGATTCTCAAAACTAGATTTCGAACCCTAAAAATATTATTTTTATTATATATATACTAAAGAGTACTTGACAAAAGTAGGTTCCCTATAAAAACAGTTTCTAGAATATTATGTTAAGTATATTTTCCTTATTTAATGAAATATCGTTTCTGTTAACATTACAAATTTATGAAACTTAGTGTTTTACCCAAAAATGACTTTTCTTGACTTTAAGTATTTTCCTATAACTATTTTGACTTATAAAAGTTAGTTCTTGAGTATTATAAATAGTTTTAATTCGTATATATATTTATTTATCCTATACCCTTTAATTATCCTTCTGTCCGAGACCAATCCCATCCTTCCTATTCCCTCGCCAATCGAGACCACCTTATGTCACCTTAACTAAATTGACCCTTCTGGACTCAATGGAACCGACCGTGTCACCATCCGTGGTCACCTTGCATAGTTGTTGTACCGAAGTTGCAGTTCGTGCAACATTGATCATTGCAGCACCAGGCATACTATCAGGCAAGATACCTTGCCATTTGCTGTTTAATTATTTTAGCTCATATCTCATGCATGTTCATTATTTTCTTTATACAAAATAAACTGTGATACATTGCATAACCTGTTAGAACTTACTGTTCATTTATATTTCCTGCTATGTATTATTTTTCTTACACATTAAACCTAGATTTAAGGGACCACCTTGTGTGTTGCATTCATAGGCCTTGACACAATTATACTACGTTGTTATGAGTCACATATAGGACTCGGACATGCGTGATTGGCTGGCCACCAGTACGTATAAGCCGTGCGTTAGAAAATAACTGCTAATAGAATTGCATGCTAGAAGACTTAGCAGTTATGAGTTGGCATTGGGCGGGAAGAACATGATTGGAAGTTGACTACCACCCTATCTATCATAGACTCACTCACTACTGAGGAACGATAGGTAGACTATATGCTATAGACTCGCCGATACTGAGGAATAGTATATGGTGTTGTGACTCGCTACTGAGGTACTGTATCGGTATTTTTTGACTTGACCGGGTAGTCATGCGACCATGAACTGTTCTTAAATTGCATTCACTTAGATGTGTTAGGCGCCCTTATCGTTAGGTACGAGTACTCTTGGTTTGGGTACTTGTATTGACCGTAGGTTGGAACAATAACTTATCGCGGATTAGTTCGTCACATCTTGTCCTTGTATGGTTGTAGGTGTGATTTACTACTTCGATGAGAAGGTATTGAACCTTGTTGGGGTCCGGATACCATATTGGATTCATAGCATGGAAAGATACGCCACCGTGAATTAGTTTACCATCTCCTGTCCTTGTTTGGTTGGGGGGATGGTACGCTCGTTCAATAGGTGTGTATTGGACCATGTTATAATTCGATTGACTTATTTATTTGAGCAATATTTATTCAGTTTATATGGCATGATATTATGTGTCTTGTTACGTCCCTCTGAGGACCTGGTTATCTCTCCAGGTGTGTGCTCTGTCTTTCGCAGGTGCTCTAGCTCTAGCCGTGATCATCGCTATTTCTTCGAGGATGATTGTGCTTGGATCGTCTTCGCTTCGCTCGTCACTCATTTCATTTTCTATGTACTTTTCCTTATTTTATTGGTAGTAGATTTGTCTCCGTCCAACATATTGTATCAAGACAAATTTCTCATTATATGATATCTTATATTCATTTATTCTGTGTGGATGAGATTAGTTATGGTTCTACTGCATTTTACAGCTTATGTATTCATACGAGGGTTCCATATATTGGAGTATACTTCGTACGAATACAGCTGGCATGTCTACGTTCCTAGTCCTACGTATTTTGGGACTGGGGCGTTACATATTTTTGTGGTGGCCCATGCAGGTCGAGATAAATTGTTTGGTTACTTTACCGTACCAAGCAAGCCTGCGAATAGGATTAGAAGTCTAGGATCTCATCCACATACTTGACCTTTTTCTTCGATTCCATATTCGACCGACTCGTCGATTGCATCTTGCTTGATTCCTTCTATCATTACTCTTATCTTCCCTTCGTGCTTGCTAGAGATTGACCCTACTAGTTAAATGTTCCAAACACCCTTAGCTTAATTCTTTAAGTTGGGTAGAATACCCCATGACCTGACACACCCTTGACCATTAAGGATAATACAAATAGTATTATCTAGACCATAGAGACTAGAGGACATTAACCCATTTGGCCAACCAAACCTTGGTCAATAAAAAAACCGTAGAATAATAAACAAGACTTAGATTTTTATGACTCTTAGACTATTCATATTTTTTCTTATTTCATCTACCATCGTGCCTATATTTTTACTATCTAGACCAATGATGTTAATGTAGCCTAGTTTTTGCAAGCTTATTCTTTTATCGAGCTTGTTCATGACATATGCTATTGAGCGCTCACTAGCCTATTGTCTAATCAGAACCGATGCATAATGGTCTGATCAACCAAGTGCACTTTGGTTCGCTTTTGTCTATTACTCTACGTGGATGGGGACATAATTAAACTTGACCCTTACAATCCCATCCACGACTGCCTTGACAATTCTTTGAAATTATTCAATCGTCTTTGAATCACGTATTCGTATTCGATAACGCCTCCTTCGAACTCTATATTGCTTTCGCCTTCATATTTTAGAAGGACGAAGGCGTTATACTAGCACTCCCTCTAGCCTTCCTATCGGCTATGACCATTCTCACTCGATGTTGCAATCTCTTCGTCCTAAGCTCCTCGTCCTCTTTCTCGGCCCTATATTTTCTACCATGACCTCTAATCGCTTATTTCAAGAATAAGCCTAATTCGCTCTCTTAAATCGTGACCCTCATTCATTACCCGTGACCATACCGTATTATTTTCTATGAACTAGATCGCGACTTCTTACGACATAATTTTGTTGAGCCTCATAATTGATTGTTCCCCACCGATACCCCCTTGTGTCTTTTCACCCCTACTAATTCTTAATTTCGAGGATGAAATTCTTTTAAGTTGGATAGGATGTAAAACCCCTAAATTTCTACTATATATTTTTTAATTTGGTATTGATTTAAAATTTTGTATTGTACGTCACGTAGTCGTATTGTACGTCGCGCACGAAATTTTTCTTGTTCGTCGAGTGCGAATATGTGCGAGCATACATATTTTAGAAAAATATTTTTCTATTTTATTATACACTTTCAAAATATTATATAAATTATTATTCTTGCTATAAAAAGCCTTATTTTTAGCAGTTATTAATCATAAATAATTTTATTGTATACTAGAAAAAGCATAATCATGTATGCATTATTTTGTGCTTACATATATTCATAAATATTTTATTAAGTTTATTTCTAAATAATAGTGTATTTTTGAAATTATTATTATAGCATTTTTAGAAAACATATTTTGAAATTTTTGTACCAATTTAAATTTTTATTTGATTTTATGGAATGATTTAAATAAATAAACTAATATCTATATTTGAAATTGATTTGATTTTAAACTAAAAGAATTTAATTGGATTTAAATTAGATTTGTATTTAGATTTGGATTTGATTGATTTAAATTAAATTATGAATTATCTATTTTTGGGTTTTAAATCTTTAATATCCTATCCAAATGGCAATTCCCACATCCTATAAATAGGCAGGTACTCCTCCATGTTATTTCTCCATAAGCCATAATTATTCTACAAACAATTTTCCCACCCACGTGAGTGCATCGTCCATGTGATTCCCTTCCCTCCAAATTCTTATTCCATATGTTACATATACATTGTGTTCCCTTCCGTGTCGACAATTCCGACACGACAAAACAATAAATCCTAACCCAAAACCTAGCTAAATTTGGTCGGACCACCCTGGATCTCTTCTCCGACTTTCTCGCTGCTTCCCTCGCCTCCGCTGGGAACCAAACTGCCTCGCCACCATGACAGAACCGCACCCCTACCACCCACCGTTCGACCTCGCCATCCCGGCCATCCACCACGACCCAAACTCCCATCATCACCCCAGCCTACCTATACCCCACCGCGTCCGGCCACCAGCAAACCCACGCCCAGCTGTCACCACCGCCGTCAGCATCTCCGTTCACCCCGGCCACCCGAACAACTACCGCCACCATCACCCCTCCTTTCCGACTACCCTGCCTCGTCAAACCCCCGCCGACACCACAGCCAAAAGCCCACCGGCCACCACCGCACAATTTTACAAAAAAATAAATAAAATAAAACCATAACCCTATGGCTCCTCGCCACCGACCGGAGATCGCCTCCGCGAACAACCCCGTCGACCAAATTCGCCTTCGCCCCGTACCGCCTCTCCTCCCCTTTCTCCTACGTAGCTCCGCCGAGCGCCAGCCGAGCCCAGTCCACCGCTCCCACGGCCTTCCTCCGCGCGCCGAGCCCGGAACCCCTTTCCTGCCGCCTCGACTGAACGCCTGCCGCCCTGTCCTCCATGTCGCAGCCGCTCAACTCGCCGTCCCCGTTCATCACTCCGCGCCCCGCGCACAGCCCCCCGAACTCCCCCTCTCCGACCTTCCTCCTCCTCCACGGCGAGTCCCGCCGGACCGCCGCTCCATCTGCTCCCTTCTTCCTCCCTCTTGCGGAGCAACACCCCGTCGCAAGCGCCGGTCGACGACCACTTCCTCTCCGCCTGAACCCTAGCCCCTCTCGTTCCACTCTTCTCAGCAATCGCCGAGCCCGACCGCGACACGCCCCTCTCTCTCCTGAACTCTCTTCCTCTCAGCTCCTCTCTCTCTCTCTCTCTCTCTCTCTCTCTCTCTCTCTTACTCGAAAAGGAAAAGAGAGCAGCCCCACTTTTTGTGTTCACACTGTTTGGGTTGGTTGCTTGTTTTTTTAATTTTTCTTCTTCTTTATATATTTATTATTATATTTATTATTATTATTATTATTATTATCATTATTATTTTTCTTTCTTTTTTTCTTTTTGCATCTGTTGTGTTGTTGCTTTTCTCTCTCTTCGAGAGAAGAAAAGTAACAGCTGTAGTTTTAACTATCTTATTATTTATTAATATTCTTATTGAGTTATTTTTATTAGTAATAAGTAACAGCTGTAGTTTTAACTCTTTTATTGTTTATTAATATTCTTATTTGAGTTATTAGTAAGTATTATTTTAATATTAAATAAATATATAAGCATTTCTCATGTTATTGTAACAAAAAGATTGTACTAGGCGTACCTTATATTGATTCTCAAAACTAGATTTCGAACCCTAAAAATATTATTTCTTATTTATATACTAAAGGGTTCTGGGAACTGGGTCCGCAGATGCTAGACTACCCCTAGCTATGTTCTGGGGATATCCTCGTCTTTAGGGGCTTCTGGGAGGCTGACTTCGCCTCGAGGATCTGCCCCAAGTGTGCTTTGGACACACTCGTCTTCGGAAGGAGGCTCGGCAAGGGTCTGACTACCCCCAGCTTCCTCCAAGAACTTCTTCCTCGCTCGAGTGCCTTCGAACACTCCGGAGGATGAAACAGCTGTCTTGGTTTTCCTCGGCTGGCTCTTGGACGAGAAAGAGAGGCCGCCAGTCGTCTTTCGACTGACGAAGAGTTGAGATCACGTTGCATGAAGCAACCGTTGGTTCCTCTTCTGTTGACACCTTCTTCCCGAGGCGACGTCGGAGAGGTGTTGATGATTGCAGCCGCTGGAACACCGACTGCCTTGGTGGGACTGCAGCTTTGCAACAGCAGTTGATGGTGACCACAGCACAAGTATGCCCCGTGAGAGGCGCATCGTGCTTGTCAGTCAACTCTCCTATCGGCGTTTGTGAGTAATCACATTACGCAGATCGTTGGAGGAGAGTGCCACCTTCGCACCCCTTCAGGCGCATGACAAGGCCAAGCGCCGGGGTAGTCAAGTGAGTGCTGCGCCCCCTGATCTAATACCAAACATGCATCCCGATCAGTAGTGGGGGAACCACAGCATTTGGAGTGACATAAACGGACCTCAAACGCACAACCGAAGGAGGCACGGGAGTTCAAGACCACTGGATTTGCCTTGCTCGACTTGGTTGTGCACGCAGTAGATGCGCCCAAGTGAGACAAGGGCTTTGAAGGTCGGCTCGTTCTCGGCACCGCAGCACTCGAGTCAACCTTGTACAACTTACCATCAGCAGCGCATGATTGTGAGCGCATGCTTCTGGCTTGTTGCTGGTATAGCACGTTTGGGACGCATGGCCCGTGCTGTCTTGGACTTCTTTGTACCAGGCCGCTGGGGTGTGTAGTACTCAGAATCCAAATTTCTCGCCACTAGAACGAGGTAGTCTGTCAAAGACAGAGATCTTCTGTGGCACATCAGAGGTGATACGCGGGGCATTGGCTGCGCCCTTGCTCCGTCGACACATCTTTCTCGCCTGAGAGGAAGATGGCTGGGGAACGTGGTTAGTCGCTCGTTTTCCGAGAGATGCGCTGCACCAGCAGGCGCATCTTGGTTGCTGAGGACGTCAGCAGGAAGGGAAGGCTGGATTGGCGCATCCCCTTCGGTGGTGGTGCCCGAGGCGTCGACCTTGCACACCCAGACTCGGCGGGTCTTCTTCGGCTTCGGCAGCCGCTTCGAAGGACTCGCACTGCCTTCAGATATGAACTCCTCATATGCCTGTTGATTGAGGCGTACGACTAGCATCTTGTGGGAGGAGCCCACCTTCACGTCGTCGGATTGTGACACACTTCTCATTGGAGGAGAAAGAGGTCCCCAGCAGAGTCGCCAGCTTGTTTGCCATTAAAATTCTTTGATTGCAAATTTCAATACAAATAGAACAGTGTTACAATATAGGACTTAGACGTAGTCCTAGGAGTACACTTTTGTTTAATCTGGGTTCCTTGTGCCAATGGAGTGAGTGGTAATACGTTGACTCCGTTGACGATCTGACGACGGTTATCGGTTCTTGAAGGTCTGGATTGCTCTGGGTGCTGGAGCTTGCTGAGAGGAGGAAGACGTTGAGTGTCTGTATCTGCCTCTCTGGTGGTACGAAGTCTCTGTCTGTTCGCTGTGGAGGTTGATATGTATGCACGTAGATTGGTCCGTGTGTGTAAAAAAGGAAATGATCCTTCTATTTATAGTTTTGCAGGCTGGCTGCTCATACACGTATATGTAGGATGCGCCTGTACGCGGGGATGCCACGTGTTGATTGCTGATGGAGGCGCATGGACGATGCGCCCTGATCGAGGGGGTTGACTTCTACATGTTGCTGTTGTGAACTGGCACGTAGCGGAGAAGAAGATCTTTCTGTTGCTGAGATCTTGGATGAATTGAGTCAAAGGACACGTATCGTCGACCCATGGCTCGGAGATCTCAGATTTGGTGAGGGGAATGATCTGGTAGGATGCGCCTAGGATTGGGCGCATGGGGAGACTTTGGCTCGTAGCCTTTAGGAGTCACGAACCATTCTGGGCGCATGGCTTTTGAGGCGCATGCAGAGCTTCAGTAGTGACTTTACTCCTGTCTTTTGGGATCAGGGAGAAGTCTGGGGCGCATGGCTTTTGAGGCGCATGCAGAGTTGTAACAGTGACTTTCCTTCTGTCTTTAGGGATCAGTAAAAAGTCTGAGGCGCACAGCTTTTGGGGTATACAGATTTGGGCGCATGGCCGCAGAGGCGCATGCGAGATGGTTGGGTGGCCACGTGGCAGTAGCCGTCGGAGGGGAGTAATAATGATGCTGACGTTGGCGATGCTTCGCCTTCTGAAAAAGCTGCCGACTGTTCAGACTTTGGGAGGCGTGCTGCCAATCTGTCAGTTCAGCATTTAATGTTTGTGACATTCGATGGACAGCTGAGTGGGTGCGTCGGTTGGCTTTCCACTAGGCGCATGGGGATGTAGGGGCACATCCCCTGTGATGCTCTTGGTACTGAAGGGCACGTCTGTGTGATGCGCTTGATGTTAAAGGGCGCGTCTGTGTGATGCACGGTCTGGCCGGCACATCCGCTTTGTGAGTCGTCTTTGATGGTGCAACTGTTACGTTCTTCGAGTGCTTTAAATAGCCGTTTTGACTTGGCTGAATTCGAAGCGTCGGTTCATCCATTTAATGCAAATTCATTGTACGGAATTCGGAGAGCCATCCACTTGGTGCATGATTTTGATCTGCCCGGCCTATAAATAGTGGCATGGAGAGAGGGTTTGCCTCTCGTTCTCTTACGTCCTTTCGACATGAATTCGTTTACTCAAATGCATTCTGTTGACGAGATGCTCCCGAGGGTGAAGATGCGATGCAATGTCTTCATTGATGCACTTGAAGGTGACTGTTACATCAAAAAGTCGGAGTCGAGGGCTTCCGAGGCAGGCGGAAGGTGCCTGTTGCATCCAAAGATAGGGATGTACGAGCCTCGTCTCCATTTGTGCAGGAAGAGCTGTAGATCGAATTGCGGTGCTACGACTTTGGTGGCTCTTTCTTCCTTCAAAATGGGTGTAGCCTATTCTGGTTGTGTTGAAAGCTGTTCCTTTGGCCGCGGTCTCGATCACGGTCTTCCTTTGGCTTTGAAGGCTCTTTCGAAGCCTCCCCTGGCCACAGGTTGGCTTGTGGTTCTTTTCCCTTCCTGGGCTAGAGGGTTGATTGCCACCTCGTTCTGCTCAATAAATGCTTCATTAGTCGAAGCATTTATCAGGTGAGCCTGGCTGGAAGAGCGGCACATAACTGGGCTGCTGAAGGGATGCACATAACTGAGCTGCCCAAGGGATGCACATAACTGAGGATGCACATAACTGAGCTGCTAAAAAGGATGCGCCTTGCTGAGGGCGCATGGTGGGATGTGCCTGGCTGAGGGCGCATGTTGATTACTGCGCCTACTTGAGGGCGCATGTTGGCTGCTGGCTGTAGACTTAGGATCTTTTCTTTGTAGAAATTCTCTCTGTACAGTCTTTCTTAGACATGTAATAGACTTTTATATGTTAAGTAAAAAGTCCTCTTTCAATGTCTATATTTGTTGCTTTTTCTGTGAAGCACTTTGTCCAAGCTTTGGCACATGTAGTCTGGCGCATAGACTTTCTGGTTCTGAAATTCCATGCTTCTACAGTTAGAACTTGCTATTCATTTATATTTGCTATGTATTATTTTTTACACATTAAACCTAGATTTAAGGGACCACCTTGTGTGTTGCATTCATAGGCCTTGACACAATTACACCACATTGTTGTGAGTCACATATAGGACTCGGACATGCGTGATTGGCTGGCCACCAGTACGTATAAGTTGTACGTTAGGAAATAACTGCTAATAGAATTGCATGCTAGAAGACTTAGCAGTTATGAGTTGGCATTGGACGGAGAACATGATTGGAAGTTGACTACCACCCTATCTATCGTAGACTCGCTCGCTACTGAGGAACGATAGGTAGACTATATGCTATAGACTCGCTCGATACTGGAATAGTATATGGTGTTATGACTCGCTACTGAGGTACTGTATCGGTATTTTCTTGACTTGACCGGGTAGTCATGCGACCATGAACTGTTCTTAAATTACATTCACTTAGATGTATTAGGCGTCCTTATCCGTTAGGTACGAGTACTCTTGGTTTGGGTACTTGTATCTGACCGTGGCTTGAAACAATAACTTGTCACGGATTAGTTCATCATATCTCGTCCTTGTTTGGTTGTAGGTGTGACTTACTACTTCGATGAGAAGGTATTGAACCTTGTTGGGGTCCGAATACCATATTGAATTCATAGCATGGAAAGATACGCCACCGTGAATTAGTTTACCATCTCCTGTCCTTTTTGGTTGGGGGGGATGGTACGCTCGTTCAATAGGTGTGTATTGGACCATGTTATAATTCGATTGACTTATTATTTGAGCAATATTTATTCAGTTTATATGGCATGATATTATGTGTCTTGTTACGTCCCTCTGAGGACCTGGTTATCTCTCCAGGTGTGTGCTCTTGTCTTTCGTAGGTGCTCTAGCTCTAGACGTGATCATCGCTATTTCTTCGAGATGATTGCGCTTGGATCGTTTGCTTCGCTCGCCACTCATTTCATTTTTATGTACTTTTTCTTATTTTGTTGGTAGTGGATTTGTCTCCGCCCAACATATTGTATCAAGACAAATTTATTCTCATTATATGATATCTTATATTCATTTATTTTGTGGATGCGATTAGTTATGGTTCTATTGCATTTTACAGCTTATGTATTCATACGAGGGTTCCATATATTGGAGTATACTTCGTACGAATACAGCTGGCATGTCTACGTTCCTAGTCCTACATATTTTGGGACTGGGGCGTTACATGATGCTTGTGTGTCTTCCGCGGATACTTATAAAAAATCATGATTATTGGAAACATTAGGCTTATGTGCTTTCTTTGATCGTGTCCTGCTATGTGTATGTCGTGTCTCTGGTAGATCTTGGTTTGAGTAACAGGTATGACCTGTTTGCCCATCCTAATCACTAACTTTTTAGAGATTGGTACTGCCTCATCATACTTGGCAGATATAATATCTACCTTCTGTGTGGATATAAGGTATTTATTCTTCTCTAGATCATATAACTCATTCAACTTTGCATAGCCATGATCTATTTCTTAATCACTTTACGAGCATCATGCAAACTATGCTTAAGACCTGATATTTCTTTATCCTGTTACTGGTGGAAGGTGTTTCTCGTATATCTTTTAATAGGGATGACAACCTTTCAATTTCAGTTGTGTAAGCTTTAATCTCTATCTTTTCGGGACTACTTATATTTTCCAACACTTTCTTGTGTTCATCTAACAAGTCATTAAATGCATCATAAAGTTCATCAAAAAAGTTATATACAGAGGATTGGTTGATACCTAATCGAATAACCATCAAATAGACATCGGTTGAATTTTTGGGTCTTTTCTCTTCCTCTGAGTTACTGGCCTCTCTTTCATGCTAGATGCTTGTGTTTACATACTTCCATGATGAAGAATTTTTGTTTGACCATTTGGTAGTAACTTGTCTTCTTGGCCATTGGATAATCTTTCTTGATGTGCCTGTCTTCTGGCATCCATAGCATATAGTCTTTCTTCATTGCTCTCTTGGTAATCTTTTTTCTTTCGGTTTGATTTCTCAAACCTCGGAATTTTTGAAGTTCGTTACAAGGAAAGCATGTTTCTTACCATCTGAGTCTTCATCGTTTGTGACATCGCTTGAGGATCTTTTAGCATGTACTTTTTGAAGGCGATAGTTTTTTTCTTTTGGCGTAGCTTCTTCAAAGTCTTGTAGGTCTAGCTCATGAGTCATTAGCTTGCCCATGAGTGTCTCCAGCGACATCGTGTTGAGATCGTTTCTTTCTATAATTGTAGTAGCTTTAGGGTTCCAGTTATTTGTTAGTCCCCTGGACACTTTACGAACATTTTTATGATTTAAATAATCCTTGCCAAGGAAGATAAATGATTAGTTATATCAAGAAAAGTGAACAATTGAGTGATTGATTCATTTGGCTTCATCTTGAAAGCCTCATACTCTTGTGTCAATCTACTTATCTTGGATTCCTTCACTTGTGAAGTACTTTCATGAGTTACCTCAAGAAGTTTCCAAATATCATGTGATGTGACATATGTAGATACTTTATTAAACTCAGTATTGTTAATAGCACAGAATAATGCATCGATTGCTCTTGCAGACTGGTTTGTGTCTTTTCTTAGTCGTGTATCTGTCATGGGACTTGTCTGCAAGGTTACCATCAAACACTATTCTAGGCGGCTTTTTATAACCCTTTATGATGATAGACCAGAGATTAAAGCCATGTGATTTTAAAAAAAACTCATCCTTGTTTTACAGTAGGTATAGTTAGTTCCATCCAATAAAGGGGGTCTATTTGTGGACTACCTTTCACCGGTGAATTATATTTTACGGTTGTCATATGCATAATCTTTAGAGTTCTATATATGAATATAACATACTTTGATACCAATTGAAGGACCGTTAAGCATCTCTAGAGGGGTAAATAGAGTGCGTATGTGCAAAAATAAAAATCACCATTTAAAAAAGTTATATGACAGTAAACTAACTATTATGAGAAGACTGTATACAAATGCGTGAAGTAAAGAGTTGATATCAGAAAGAGCAAACTCAAACACCAGGATTTATATTGATTTTCCTCTGAGTGCAGTAGTCTAGTCTCGAGAACTCTAGCTCGATGTTGAATCCCCTATCTCGTAAAACACAAGCTTTGAATACGAAGTACTTGCAACTCCTTACAACATGTGATTTTGTTCGAATAGCACAACTTCAATTTGTAAGCCTTTAATCCAAAGGACTTGCCAACTTCAGGAACATGAAGAAAACAAAGGCATTTTCAAGGCTTCTTTACAACTCGACCAAACTTAGATCAGAATGGTAGCACTGGCTTGGGTAGGAGTCGAAAAGGCTTTGATTTGAAAGTATAAATCTTAGAACACTTTAGATAGAGAAGAGAAGAGATGGAATGGAATGAGTAAAATAAATGACAATCTCAAATCTATTTATAGTGTTTTTGAGGACTGAACTCGGGCAGAGTTCGGTTCCCTGACGTTAGAAAATGAATGTTAGATCCCATTAACAGGGTGACTTGATCCAATGGGATACTAGGTCTGGGTGACCGAGTTCGGGCAGAACTCGGTCCGAGTTGGTTGCCATGTTTCTAGATTGGGTCAAGTATAGAATTTGGAGATTTTGGACTCATTGAATTTAGGTTTTGGCTCATTTGATGTTGTGGACTGTACTTAGATGTGGACTAAATTGGGTAGGCTTTTTGGATGTGGACTTTTTAAGAAGCTTAGCCTGGGACAAATTTGTCTAATGTACATTTGTTCCTATGACTCAATAAAATAGAAAATACATAATAAATAAGAAAAATTGCCTTCGGCAGCTTTTGTACTTATTGAGTTCAGCGAAGACTTGATAAATTGCCAGTACAACACATGTTCATTTTGTACCTGCAACAGTGTATTATTTGTTGTATCGGAATTAGAGTTGGAATTGGTTATCGAAATCAGGTATGACTATAGCCAATGGGCCAACATGCATACAGCTGGCATGTTACGTTTCCTAGTCCTATGTATATTGGGACTGGGATGTTACAAGAAAAAAAATAAGGATTTGATATTTCATTGAGGTTGGAGATTTAATAAATTAGTGTAAGTAGTAAAGGGAAGAATAACAAATGAGATTCGACGAAATAAATCGTGGTTGCATAAATTGGTCTAGAAGTGATATTGTGAATTCGTAAATAATGATTATGACCCATGAAGATTGAGAGAACGGTAATGTAGCTAGTACTTTCTAGATAATAGCACATCATGAGATATGGTTATTCTACGAGAATTTTTTTGAAATTTTTAAGAAGAAGAATAATTAAGACAAATATAGTAGAAAGACAGAAGAATAAAGTGATATGATTGATGACTAAATTTTTGGATTATAAATACATTGAGGTTGTAACTTATTAGAGGTTATAACAGCATCTAAGAATCAAATACTAACAGTTTGAGATTTAAAGATTATTAAGAAATAAGAGTTTGATTCCTAGGTGGTTACTAGCAAGTGGTATAAATAATTATGAACAATATTGATGGTTGCTAAAATAAAACAAAAGGTAGTTTTGAAACATATGGCCATATGATCGCATTCTTAGTAAAATTAACATCATTTCGAGGAAAATAGAATTGAAGAAAAATGGAAAATTTTGATAATATGGGACCATGACTGGTTTATTGGATGAAGTCGTTGATATGATCAGAATTTAAATATAGAAGAGTTTATGTGGATTGGTAGAAACTTCTAAATGATAATATTGTGGGTAGAAATACCAAAGATAAAGATCTTTGGAAGGACAAAGTTTTAATCATCAAGTTGATGATCGATAAGGTTGAGTCATAATGAGTAATAGAACTTGGATATCAAAAAAAGTGGACACCTTAGAGGTTAGATTTTTGAATGTTATTTAGTTTGACATGTGCAAGAAAGGGTTGGACTTGGCCATGTACTCGATTATCTAGGAGCGGATCGTGACAGAATGCCAGCAAGACTGCTATAAGTATTATAATTTATATTGTAAGTTAAGATAACATTAAGTATTATAATTTATGTTATAAGTTATAATATTTAAAACAACGTAGATTAATTTTAACACATTAGGATATTAAGCTCGTATCATTATATAGACTGTATTTCAGTCTCTACTATTGAGACAACTACTTCGACCACTCAAGATGGGGTGGACGAGAGTATCACTAAGTCTTTGCCTGAGACCACGATCGCTACCACGCCCAACTCAAACCAACGACCTTTTTATAAAGGTCGTTGGTGGGAGAGGGAAGGGAGGATATCTACGACATGGCTCCTTGGCAACGTAGATATTGGTTGTCTCAAGACCTCCAATGTCTATGCCTTCTTCTTCTTTTGCTCCGCCTCTAGATGTCATCGAGCAGATATTACAGCCGTTATGGCAATAACCACCTTGTAGGCGCGATATAGGAGTCTATTAGCACCACCGCTTCTCGTAGCATAACCGCCTAGCTCTGTCGCGCTCGAGGCCACCCTTCGTCGAATTCCACCCCTGCCATCGCTCCAGATCTGGAACCAGCCATGCTTCTACCGTCGATGCGACCGACACCAGCCGAGTAACGCCGTCCGCTCCGTCGACGAGCCGGAGGTGCGCTACTATCTTTTTTTCCCTCTCTCGAATTTCTTTATGTGTATTCTCTTTCTTCAAAGGAAAGAAGGTTAGAGATTTATAAGGCCGAGTTGTTGGGCCAGAGTTTGTGAGCTGATATATATAGTTAAGTTAAGTTTTAAATTAAGTTCTAATTTATACGGGCTTTGGGTTTAAGTATGGGTTATGGCCCATTATTGTCCTGGGTTTAAGTCATTCGACCAGAATTTTTAAATCTACATATATATAAATTGTTATAAGTATAATATTTTATTAGTTATTATTTCTCAGTCACAGTCAGTATATATTGATATTTATTATTTATGTTATTATTGCTATTGTTGTTAACCATATATAAATGGACATTAAATATTTTTTAAAATTATTATAAATTTAGTAGGATTTGGCTACATGTATTTTCAAATTAGATTAGAAAACTTAATGCAAAGTTATCTATTTAAAATATAGTTTGACCAAAAGTGATATCTCCTTGATTTTCAGGTATTTATTTAAAATACTATTGTACTTTTATGGTTTGACTTAAAAAAACATGATTTTATATATTTTCAATAGCTATATATTATTTTAACTAATAAAAAAATAATTTTCTTGTTATAAATATTTCCTAAAAATTGCTATATATTTATACCAAATTCTTTCGAATATCCAATCTTGACCATGACTAATCGTATGATCCTAATTCTTGTGAGTCCTAACTTCTTATATTGACCCTAGGCTATTTGGACCCTTCTGGACTCAATGGCACGGTCTGTTCCATCATTAGATGCCATCTTATATAGATTTGACATCTGAGACTATTATGTGCCTACATGATCAAGTCACACAACTATAACTTTATTCAAGACAAGTACACTATTACTTTATGTTCATTACATTGTAATGATATTCTTTATTATTTTATTAAGTATTCAGTTGAGATATGATTATGACACGATAGGCTTGTTGTATCATTGCTCGTTTATTGATTGTTTAGTGAGTCGGAAGGTAAATGCTCAGTATGTATGTGAACAACCTAATTATTTTTATTGTGGATAGCTAAGTCATACACCAAACGTATGGGTTACCCGTATATTTTATTGTGGGTAGTCATCTATGTTGTGTCGTATTAGCCCAGCCATTCACATGTTGAAAGGTATTTCAACCACCATGTCTGTTTACTTGTACATGTTATTGCTAGTTGTCTTCTTCATACATGTTCTTGCTAATGGGTTCTTGTACATGTTTTTATTTTCAGTTCATATGCATGTTTCTTTTGTTTACTACTGCGTCTCTAGTTGTCTAGCTTATTTTGTATTAATCTACATTATTACAATAGGGTTATACTTTGCTCCTTTTCTGACTAGATCGTTGCAGGTGACTTGTTGTCTTATGCACTTTGGACCTTTCTGGGTGATAGAGATCTTGGCGGCGACCTTAGATTCTAGATAGATCAGATACTTCTTAAATTTATATTTAGCGAATTCATTCCCGAATATCATTTTTGGTGTATTATTGGATTTGTAAATAAAATAGTTATTGTGAATGAACAAATAGATATAATTTGTTGTATTTGATATTGAGGTCTAGATATGTAACGCCCCAGTACCGAAATACGGAGACGGACTAGGCCAGCTACTCCATATGAGGTACGTAACGTCATACGGCGATCGTGGCTGTCGAGAGACTAGGGGGTACATGCTACAATCAAGTCTCCTATGGTCCCACAGAGTTCTATGTCTCAATCAATCAAGTCACATCAGCAATTAAATGAACATTAAAGATAAAGCAGTAAGGCGTCCCCGACGCTTCATCAAAATGGTCATGAGAGACTAGCTTTATAATTTAGCTATCTCAGAGAGTCAGAAGTACAAAATTATACACAGCTGCAGTTGTTTAATTACAATATGTACTGACACCAAAATATCGAGTAATCTGGCTAACAGGTGCCGGTGGCTAAACGCCGCAAAAGTATAACAGGAGTGGTGGAGAAGAAACCCACTCGAGTCCCCGAACCGCCATGCTCCTAGTATGCACCATGGATGTCAGGGAGGAAGATCGTGTCCTCCGGCTCTGCTACGAGATCTGGCCAAACAAAACCGCGGGGTCAGCCCCGAATAGCAAGTACCGCCAAAGGGGCACAAGAGTTAAGATTAAAACCCAGTTAATAGAATGATTGATAATAGTAATACTTATGCTACTATTATAGGGTAGCGCAACATCTTCGAACCCATATGGCACCCTTACAACCAAACAAGGACAAAAGGTGCCGCATGGAGTCGGACGTGTCGTACTCTATAACATTCACATAAGTTAAAAGGTATAAACAATAAAACCTCCTGATCGTGACTTCGGTCGATAGCCTATCGCAGCACAATAACCAACCCAACAATCAAACAAGAACATGGGTTGGATCATGCACCATGATAGACCATGTTCCTCAGTCATTCACAGAAGTAGCACTTCACAACCAGAATATGTCTTCCATTCATAACTTCGGTCCACAGCCTATCATAGTACGATAACCAACCCAACAATCAAACAAGAACATGGGTTGGATAACGTACCATGACAGTCCGCTTCCCTCAGTTATTCACGGAAGATAATAGGATACAAGCAAGTCGTTTTCACGGCCAATCAAGTCTACGAGTTTCTAGTGGGACGAGATTATCCTCGCGTCATGTTATTAGAAAATCCTCAGATCGTATCTTTCCAGCAAGGCTAGCCCACCCATGGGTTCGCGTAGACAGGTGTTATTGAGCACAGGTCCCTCGTAAGGCCACCTTGCCAAAACATATATTATATAGCAAGAATTAATCGGATACAGTCATCCACTCGTTGCAGATGACATAGTATCCGTGGAGACCAGCCGGCGCGTCAAGACAATATCTCAAGGCGGTTGGTGTAACACGATCTCGGGATTCTGCCCTCCCCATGCATCTAGTATATTTAGTTGCCTAGTTTAACCCTAGGTAAAATCTTGGACTCACATGCTGTAGCCTGCATGATTATCCTCCTAAAGTCGTACTTTAGTACGAGTACCCCAAAGAGGATCCATGTCAATCAGTATGTCAACATGTGCTACCCTCCTTAGTGTAATGCATCATTGCAAATACGCCACGTGGAGTTACGAGTCATTTGTCGAGCATGAACAAGAACTGGGACATTCAGGTACATGTATCAGGTAGGAACTCTTTGTCTCTGGGTCACATTAGTGCTCATATCATGCTCGGGACAAAAGGCGTAAGGATATAAAATGGTCATATAATATCTGATAAAATATCAAAAGCGTACGCACAAAAGCACGCACGTTCAAGGGGTGAAAAGTCACGCAGGCTCACTCAAAGCAGCGTGCGTGAAAAGTCACGCGGGCTCAAGGGAGAGCTGCGTGAAAAGTGCAGGCTCAAGGAGAGAGCTGCGTGAAAAGTCACGCAGGCTCAAGGAGAGAGCTGCGTGAAAAGTCACGCAGGCTCAGGGAGAGAGCTGTATGAAAAGTCACAGGCTCAGGAGAGAGCTGCGTGAAAAGTTACGCAGGCTCAAGGGAGAGCTGCGTGAAAAGTCACGCAGGCTCAGGGAGAGAGCTACGTGAAAAGTCACGCAGGCTCAAGGAGAGAGCTGCGCGAAAAGTCACGCAGGCTCAAGGAGAGAGCTGCGTGAAAAGTCACGCAGGCTCAGAGAGAGACACGCTTCCAACAGGAAGCGTGCTCAAACAGCACACTGCTCACTGTCTTCTCCAAACCGCAAGAACACCATGGCTGAACCCAAGCTTCAAAGCATCATAACTTGGCCATCCGAACTCCAAATCCAGATTTCCAAGGTTCCAACTTGGGTGAAACTGAATGCTCTTCCCCATGGAAGCATCAAAAACCCATAAAATCCAACTAAAGTAGATCAAACCATACAAAATCCGAAAATGATTAAAACTTAGATCTACAAAAATCAAAGCTTCAAAATAAAAATTTCAAGTTCTAAACTAGTATAGATTGAGGAGAAGAACATGTTTTGGCAAATAGTTTTGTAAGAAATCATTGACAAAATTATGGATCCATCTCTTGAGCAAGTTGGTACTTGCCTTGGTTGGTGGAGGAAATAAATGAGGAAGTAAATGAGAGGAGAGAGAATGAGAGTTATATATAAAGATCTTGGACCCATGGGTTCATGATGAACCAAGGGTTCAAGATGAACCATTGGTGAACCAAGAATAGGTTACCCAAATGAGCCAAAACTGTAGGCCCAAATGCAAATAAATTAGGAAATAATATTTTGTCGAATACTTTTGGGAAATGCATGAAGAAATACTGCATAATAAATATAGTATAAATTCAAGGTAAATATAATTTATCGGTTTACGTATTAAAATACGTATTCCTGGATTGGGGAGTGACATCTCTACCCTTCTTAGAAAAATTCCGTCCTCGGAATTCCAGCCAAGACAGGATAGTGAAATCAGGGCAAGCAAGGCACAATCATATACAAGTTAACTATCATAGCATTATTATCATACATCAAAGCGCCAAACAAGCAGGTGCAGATAAGCTTGAAATCGTGTCAATAAGGTGCAAAAATATACCTTATTAGTCAAACAAATACGGATCGAGATCTGATCTCGTCCTCGCACTCCCAGGTTGATTCTCTCGAAGAGTGATGGTTCCAAGAAACACGGACAAGGCTTATCGTCCGATTCTTGAGTACCTTCTCTCGCCGGTCTAAAATAGATATGGGTTGTTCCTCGTAAGTTAGGTCGGTACCAACGACTAACTCAGAATGATCGAGGACATGACTCGATCCGGACATACCCACGTAATTGGGACACATGAAACACATCATGTATGCCAGTTAACGAAGGCGGAAGGGCAAGTCGATAAGCCACATCGCCTACCCGAGCGAGAATCTTAAAAGACCAACGTATCTTGGACTAAGCTTTCCTCGGGTTCCAAATCTGATGATACCCCGAGTAGGCAAAATCCGCAGAAACACTTGGTCGCCAACTCTGAACTCTAGAGGCCTACGATGCTGATCTGCCCAATGACGATGTCGGTCCTGCGCAACTCGAAGGCGTCTCTGACTAACTTAACTATCTCCACAGTCTGCGTGATCATCTCTGGTCCCAACAACTTCCGTTCTCCGACGTCGTCCCATGCCAAAGGGGACCTGCACTTCCTTTCGTACAATGCTTCGAACGGGGCATCTGAATGCTAGCCTGATAGCTGTTGTTATAGGAGAACTCCACTAGATGAAGGTGTCCTTCAAGATCCGCCAAAATCCAAGGTACACGCCCGTAGCATATCTTCTAACGTCTGATGGTTCTTTCTGATTGCCCGTCGTTTGTGGATGATAAGCAGTACTGAATCTTAACTTGGTTCCCAAACTTTGGTGTAAGCTCCGCCAAAAATGGGAAGTAAACCGCGTATCCCGATCTGATACTATACTAACTGGAACACCGTGCTGCCTTACTATCTGCTTCATGTACATTTCTGCTAACTGCTCAGTAGTCTGTCCAACTCGGAAGGGAAGGAAATGAGCGACCTTCGTGAGTCGATCTACTATTACCCAGACTGCATTCTTACCAGTCGGGGATCTAGGTAAACCGGTCACAAATCCATCGTGATGTGCTCCCATTTCCATTCTGGGATAGGAAGCGGCTGTAGCAACCTGCTGGTCTCTGCTGCTCGGCTTTCACCTGCTGACATACCAGACACTTGGATACAAATCTCGCTATCTCTCTTTTCATGCCATTCCACCAAAAGTACTGCCTGATATCTCGATACATCTTCGTCCTCCTGGATGAATGGAGTAAATAGAACTATGAGCTTCGGACATAACTTCTTGCCGAAGGTCTCCACTCGGTACACAGAGTCTGTTTCCAAACCTGAGCGTACCATCTTCATGAATCACTAACTCCTTCCTACGGCCTGATTCACACTCCGACCGCAACTTCTGAATCTGTGGATCTCCTGCTTGTGCTGCCCTTATCCTCTCTACTAAGGTTGACTGAATCTGCATACTGGTCATTCTTCCTATATCCCTTGGCAAAACTTTCGATTCCCATACTCTGAAGGTCTTCTAAAATATGCTTCTGCGAGGTCAAGATAAAGGCACTGTCTCTCCTACTCAGTGCATCTGCAACTATAGCCTTGCCTGGATGATACTGAAGATCTAAGTCAAAATCCTTCAGTAGTTCTAACCATCTTCTTTGCCTCATGTTCAAATCTCGCTGCGTGAATACGTATTTCAAACTCTTATGATCAGTATAGATCTCTATCCGATCTCCGTAAATAATGCCTCCACAACTTGAGTGAAAACACCACAGCTGCTAACTCCAAATCGTGAGTCGGGTAATTCTTCTCATGGTCTCGAAGCTGTCGAGACGCATATGCTATCACCTTTCCGTGCTGCATCAATACACATCCAAGACCCTTCCCAGATGCGTCACAATATACTGTAAAGCCTCCCGCTCCTACTGGAAGCGTCAAGATCGGGGCTGAGATCAATCTCTTCTTCAATTCTTCAAATGATGCCTGACAGCTAGCTGACCAAACAAACTCTACGTCCTTGTGCGTCAAACGCGTTAAGGGCGCAGAGATCTTGGCAAAGTCCGCCACGAACCTTCTGTAGTAACCAGCTAATCCTAAGAAACTTCGCACTTCTGCAACCGTTCTCGGGACTGGCCAATGCTCTACGGCCTCAATCTTCTTCGGATCTACTGACACTCCTGCCCCAGAAATTACATCCCCAGGAACAAAATGTGATCTAACCAGAATTCACACTTGTCGAGCTTCGCATAAAGTTGATGCTCCCTCAATGTCTGTAAGACAGTCCTAAGATTTCTCATGCTCCTCTTCACTGCTGGAATAGACAATAATGTCATCTATGAACACCACCACAAATTTATCCAAATACGGCAGAAAGATGCGGTTCATTAAATCCATGAATACTGCGGGGCGTTGGTTAGTCCAAAGGGCATTACTAAAAACTCATAATGCCCATATCTAGATCTGAATGCTGTCTTCGGTATGTCTTGCTCCCGACTCTTACTTGATAGTATCCTGACCGAAGATCGATCTTGGAAAAGACGCTGGCCTTGCTCAACTGGTCAAACAGGTCATCAATCCTTGGTATGGGTACTTATTCTTCACTGTTACTGCATTCAGCTTGCGGTAGTCGATCACATCCTCGTCGACCCATCCTTCTTGGGACTAGAATCACTGCGCGGCCCAGGGCAATTTACTGTCTCGGATGAATCCCTTAGACTTCAACTTTTTATGTTGATACAACTTATCCTGTTCTGACGGCGACATTCTGTAAACTCTGTCTGCAATAGGACTCGTTCCATGGTTCAACTCAATGCTAAATTCTACCTCTCTGACTGGGGGTATCCCTGGGAGCTCATCAGGGAAGACGTCGAGAAAATCTTCGACCACTCTCGGAATCTGTCCTGGCTCTGACACTGTTGAGATGACGCCTCCGGCCTGATTCTTCAAGGTTGAGAAAGATGAACTGCTCCATCCCAGGAACGAATATGACCCTACCTCCTCTGCAATCAATTGTCGTATGACTGTCTCTCAACCAGTCCATGCCAAGAATGACATCAAAATTCCCCATAGGGAATTCAATCAATAATGCGGACAGTAAATGCCCACACACCTCCACCGGACATGAAAAGCGCACTCTGCTAACTTCTACGAGCCCATTGCCGGTGAGTATATCCATCCTCTCCGGCAATGCCTCAAACTCTAATCCAATCCGTGTAGCATATTGTGCAGAGATGAATGAATGAGTAGCGCCTGAATCAAATAATGCTACAGCAGGAAATGAGGTGACGAGAATTTTACCTGCCACCACGTCGCTAGACGCTAGAGCCTCTCCTAAGGACAATGTGAGAGCCTGGTCCCGCGGAGCCCCTTGTTGCGGCCTTCCTCGACCATGCTGTTGCTGCCTCTGAGGGCCTTCGGCTTCCTGTGCCTGGCGGAACATCTGTGCCTGCGTTGGTAGACGCTGGGCTAGGGGCCTTACTGCTAATACTGGCCCTCCACTCGGGGTTGCCACCGGAGCTGGCAATGCTGGAAACTGCTGAGCTGGCCCTCCTGGCCTCTGCATCACAGGACAAGTGGAGATACGGTGGTGAACTACCACACCTCAAGCATAAGCCATTCGCTGACCGGCACACCTCCCTCGTGTGCCCTCTTCCCACAGAATGTACAGCCCTGGGGTGCTCCCTGACGCTGTTGTTGGTTCCTCGGCTGCTGATGCCGAACTGGCGCTGTATTAGTTGACACGGCCGTCCTCCGCGGCGCTCCTGCATCATGAATACGCACACCGGGTACTGGTCGATGTTCGCTGCATTGCTCCTCTCCAACCTGGGAATGAGATCTCTTCTGACCTCCTGTCCTGATGCCAACCTCTGCGGTAAGCTCGTGCCTCCGAGCGGCCGTCAAAACAGCGTCAAACGTCTGGTAGTCGTGTCCTTCCACAACTGTAATAGTTCCAAATGAAGTCCCTGCTGGAACCTCATAGCTTTCTCTGGCTCCGTTGCCACCATTACTGGTGCAAACGGCACAATCTACAGAACTCGATGCATACCCATCTACGGTCTTGCCTGCTTGCTTGAGACTGATAAACTTCTGCTAGAGCTCATATCGAGCTACTACGCCAAAATACTTGGCCTTGAATCTGTCACTGAAGGTGGTCCAACGAACATGGCGTCTTGCACCAACTTCTTCTGATGCCCACCAGTCGCGGGCTAGATCCTGAAGTACCAGTTTGACCTGATCAACCTTCTCATCATCTGGAACCTTGGCTGCCACAAGAATGGCTTCGATGTCTTGAATCCAGGCATCCGCAGTGATGGCATCCTTCCGTGCCATCAAAATACCTCGGGTTCAAGCGACGAAACCTTCCTGATGCTCCCGAGTCAGCCCCGATACTCCTCTCAAGAGCTAACTGAATCCCTTGGTTCAGCAACACGTTCTGCTCCTGCGCGGTCTGTTGCTGTTGGTTAGTGACAAGAAACCCCCGGATGATCTCCAGGAGTGCTACGGCGTCTGGTACTGCCGTCGCTGGTGCTGGAGTTTCAATAACCTGCGGCTGCACTGCCTTGGTTCCACTTCTGCTTGTGCCTGCCCTGGGAAGGTTCTCTCCCCTGTTGCTGCCCAGTCGAGCCATGCTCTTGCTGCTCTTCCTCATGGGCCTCACCCGCTACTGAGAATGAAGCACCCTATAGAGAAAGATATAAGATTATCAAGTCCGACGAGGAAGATTTCGAGATGCAAGTCAGGTTAGAGATCAAGCAAGGACAGAGAATTCGAAAAGAATTTCAAGGGGAACAAGTTTTGATTGAGACTCCTAATAATTCGTAATACCCCACAAGTCTGAAAATCAGACCTGCATGGGCCACCACTAAAACCTTGTCACGCCCCAGTACCGAAATACGGAGACGGACTAGGCCAGCTACTCCATATGAGGTACGTAACGTCATACGCGATCGTGGCTGTCGAGAGACTAGGGGGTACATGCTACAATCAAGTCTCCTATGGTCCCACAGAGTTCTATGTCTCAATCAATCAAGTCACATCAGCAATTAAATGAACATTAAAGATAAAGCAGTAAGGCGTCCCCGACGCTTCATCAAAATGGTCATGAGAGACTAGCTTTATAATTTAGCTATCTCAGAGAGTCAGAAGTACAAAATTATACACAGCTGCAGTCTGTTTAATTACAATTATGTACTGACCAAAATATCGAGTAATCCGGCTAACAGGTGCCGGTGGCTAAACGCCGCAAAAGTATAGCGAGGGTGGAGAAGAAACCCACTCGAGTCCCGAACCGCCATGCTCCTAGTATGCACCATGGATGTCAGGGAGGAAGATCGTGTCCTCCGGCTCTGCTACGAGATCTGGCAAAAAACCAGCGGGGTCAGCCCCGAATAGCAAGTACCGCCAAAGGGGCACAAGAGTTAAGATTAAAACCCAGTAAATAGAATGATTGATAATAATACTTATGCTACTATTGTAGGGTAGCGCAACATCTTCGAACCCATATGGCACCCTTACAACCAAACAAGGACAAAAGGTGCCGCATGGAGTCGGAACATG
>JANAVB010027994.1:7197324-7202324 GCA_029216955.1 Iris pallida
AAAATGATACGGTCCTGTTGGCACAAGTCTCGTCTCGATCTGACGAGCATGCACAAAGTAATTGAGAAATTTGCATAGGGGCTGATACGGTGAATTTTGACGGATACGCATCAAATTCGTCGCGCACACACGACCAATTTGAATTCCGTCAAAGCCCACACGTCCACGAAGCCGTTACGCACCTTTCGATGCTTTCGGTTCGCAAACACGTCGCCCGGATTGGCGAGACGCACGTCGTATCGAGAGATTTTTTAATATTCTACAATTTTAAAAACAGGTTTTTTGCCAAATTGGGAATCCACTTTCTCGACGCACAGTCGACAAAATCCGATTCTACAAAAAGGGATTTGAAGCCCTATAGGTTGTCTAGGACTATCATTAAATAGTTTTCGAAATTCCCTAATGTTCGGTTAAGAAAATGCCTGCCAAGTTGGGTCGATAGACTGCTATATACTCTATTTGGAACAGATTATTCCTCGATGTTCGCCTTGATTTCTCTACGAATATGAATAAGTTCAATAAGAACTAACTGACAGGGGTCCTAGATGGTCATATGGGCATTCTATAAGATTTTACGAAATTGAATTCCGTTGAGTATACTGGAAGAAACATGGCGGTAAAATCTGTACCTTGCTCTCGCCTGGCTGCTGCTACTGCGCTCTGTGCGCGCGCACATGGCCCTGTCTCGGTGGTGGTCCAGCCACGTGTGGTGGCGACGCCGGTGGCGAGCGGCGCATCTAGGGTGGCTGGGATGCCCGCAGGCGTAAGTTAGGGTTTTTGGTTTTGTCGATGCTCACGATCCCGATTCCTTAATATATGTATTCGCGCGTAGCAGGGGACAGGCCGGGGTGTTAAGGCCGAGCGGCTGGAAACATAAGCCTGGGTCGGGCTTGACCGACTGTGGGCTGAGGGAAAGCTTACTGGCTCGGGCTGTTGGCTCGGTTGAGCAACTTTGAGGGAGTTATTAGTTCAATACCTTTATATATATATATATATATATATATATATATTATATATATATATATATATATATATATATATATATATATATATATATATATATATATATATATCATATACACTCTTACATAATAATATCCATAAAATCAAAACCCCAATATTTCTATTCCAAGTGTAGGGCCTAGATATAATAATAGTTATTTGACAAAATAATATAACCCATAATAATAAAATAATATTATATATTAATAACCTCCATAATATTGATAATAAATTAACAATAATAATAATAATAATAATAATAACCACGAAATTTAATAAATCAATAATGGTGTATATACCATTATGTACAGTCTAAAATCTCAAAAATGTACAAGGACCTATTTATACGAATATCATTGATTATCAACTGATAATAATATTATAATATTTAGATTACGAGTACTTAGAAAAAATTCATTAAGTCATTAAACGGAATACAACACGCTCATACCAAATTACATCAACACGAATGTCATTGGACGTGCCGCATGACTACGTAGGCTTGGGCTTAGTTCGGGCTAAAATGGTATAACCGGTTTCCCTAAACTCAATAATATAATTAATAAATAAATAAAACTTCGGCAAGGGTTAATTTGCAACTTGGCCCAGTTTTTCTAGTTAGGACATCACTATGGCTCAGCCTTCCCTACCAGGGCTAATACTCTAGTCAAAGCACGCCATTGCACTATCCGTGCCACGATTTCTAGTCACCATGCACTCCAAAACTCCGCCATGGCTAAAGTCATCTACCGTAATATTTAACTAAGTAATTATTTATAAAAATTCTAAAAGTCACCATTTAATTCAAATAAATAAATAAAAATATATTATCAAAATTTCGGAAAGAGGGGTTACAAATCTATCCCCCTTAAAAATAATTTTGTCCTCAAAATTTAAGGGAAGAGTCCAACCGCTATGATAGAAGACAGTTTCCATTAGCTATCATCTATTTTCATGGTCATTTCGTACTACGAATCCTGGAGAGTTTCTATCCACCTTTGGCTACACTACTCCCTCAAATTTCATGTCGCTAAAACTTTATAATCTTCCCACTAATTGCAAAAATATCTACCAATAGATATCTATGGTATATGGCATCTATAATCCTCCCCATCTATCAAACAACCCAAAAATTTAACAAGCAACAAATTCATACAAGTAGCTAAGAATTACTGATAAATTCCAATAAGCATGACTATTCGTCGCTCTACAATAGGAAGGATAGGATGATAAGAAAAAATAATCGAAAGCAATATGAAATTTCCAGAGCGGTAGATAGTATCCAATGATGCAGGCAGAAAAAAGGTTTATAAACCATTGACTTATTTGCGAGATTGGCTACTCTAGTCCAGTCACTTGCTAAGTCGAAGAACTCTTCGTTTCTTAGGAGGCTTGCAATCAGTGCAATACAGACGTTCAGTTCTCGAAGTTCTAAACAATGTTCTATAATAGAATGGAATTTAAAAAATCAAGATTGTGATCTTTTTCCGTGGTTATTTAAGTACACGTGCAAGGGTTATAAATGCAATACAAGATCGTATCGCGACTTCCAGGTAGATGGAAATTGGGTTACGAATGACCTCATATTCTAAGAGGTGGGGACTACCTAATAGGTATAGGGACCTATTTTCAAAAAGTTCGGTTTTATAGTCCAAATATGGTGGTATGCATGGATGGATTTTACTGGGTCTTAATGGATTTCCTGATTGGACATCAATCGTTGGTTGGATGAACCTTGGATTTTAATCTATATTAACTGGACAAGATTTCGATGATAAAACTATTTTTACTAGGCTAGGGTAACCTAGAATAGATTTTCATCCAAGTGGTTGAGCTAGTTGCCAGTTAGGTTGGTTAGCTAGGTCCCTAAAGCCCAAAAAATGCATCTTCCGTGACTTTTGTGTTTAAGTAGCACGAGAAGATACAATTGCGTGGCACACTAGTGACATGTTCGTAGTGGGCTTTGAGTAGATCACAACCATATATTGGGTCGAAAGAATAGAGTCGAGGTTGAGGCTCTAATGAAAGTCGGGAAGTATATCGGTATTATGGTAAGGGTTATAGTTAGTCCTTTTGACCTGAAAGTCGTACCATAAAAATAGAGTACAAGGGAACGTGTTTGAGTGGAACATGATATACCTAGATGAAGGTGAACTCGTCTAGATCTTGCATATGAAATTTGTTGGAAGGTAACCGCTGGTCTCGTGCTCTGAATATTAATGACACAGCCGGGGACACAAAATGATCTAAATGGAAAGTGGGAGTCCATGGGGCACTAATTATCATCCTAGTAAAAATTATTCTAATCAATCGGTAATCCTCGTATATCCTAAATTTTTTAAAAAGTCTTACAGTCTACCCACCTTAGAAGCTAGGACATGGTTTTAGGGATAATGAGGTTAGAAGAATTTCCAAAGTCCGGGTATCATACCTTGACTCTTGTTAGATAAGAATAAGGCACGACGTAACGAGGTACGGTAGATATAAGTCAAGTCAAGGATCGTTCCTCAATAAATGGAAAACGAGTGTGTACAATGACACATGGTCGATAAAATAAAATGAGCTATTCTTCCACAGTATACAAGAGTTGTCAACTAGGTAACCAATTCTAAAGCACATCTTATGAAAAGGTTTCTAACAACTGAGTCGTGAAATTCTATTTGCGTCAAGCCTGTCAGGCTATTGTCACAAGAGTTCTAGTGGTATGGGCTGTTTTGATCATGTATAGTTGTTGATAACTGGTAGGTCATAATATGACAAGGTATTTAAGCTATGGTATTGGCTAAGCTAGTGACTGTGGTGTTCCAATACTAGTTAGGTCTTAATAATAAAAATTTACATAACTAGGGTAATATTTGTTGGAAACCAATCTCGGAATGAGGGGCTACCATAGTCACTGTAAATGATTATCCTTACCTATCTACTCATCTCAAATTCAGATGCCTAGAAGGTTCCAATAGCAGTTTGGGGGTCGAGAGGAGGACGAGTAACTCAAGGCAAAGTCCTAGTCACATGGCTAGCCAATGGTAGCTACACTTGTATATACAACTATCATAGCCATGGAGATACTCAGTATCTCTTTTCCGATTACGAGCCTTCGTCTTTCCAAATCAGTGAAAGACAAAAACAATAAAGAGTTCAAGGAAGATGTCACTGAATACAATTATGTATTTCAAAGGCGAATGCATAATTCAAGAGGAATTGTCAATGCAGTCGTAGACAAGATCATAGATGATACCTCAAAATCTCAATCCATGTGGGATAATCAAAGAGAGGGCGAACCGAGTGCACTACGGTTGATCAGACCGTAATACATCGATTCTGATTAGACAATATGTTAGTAGGCGTCCCCACTAAACATATGTCTTGAATCAAGCTCAAGAACAGAGTGAGCTTGCAAAACTAGGCTGTAATAGCAGCATTGGTTAAGATAGTTAAAATACAAGTATGCAAGATTTTTGAAAGAAGGCACAAGTAGTTCGAGTTTTGGAAAATCAAAACCTTATCCGGTGTTCTTGCTTATACAGTCTTCCTACGATCTTCTTATCTATAAAGCCTTGGTCGACTAATGGGTTATGGACCTCTGAATTCTATATTTTAGGTGAATCTATTAGCGTCAATCAATTGCCTCGTCAATAGGTCACAAGGACCATGGGAGACACGTTACCCAACTTACAGAACTTTCACTAGTATTGGATTTGGATCTTATGGGACACACACGGCATTTTTCTATCCTTATAGTACCCTAAACTTGTAATCACGTCTGAAGTCATTTTACTGAGAATTATGCCTCGCCCGTATACTCGGGCGGTGGTAAACCCTTGGTTCCGTGATTCAGATGTAATATGCTATCAGATACTCTGTCTTATATTGACACAAGGGTAACTACGATCAAAAGAGGACCACTAGCCATAGTTTTAGGAATATTCTATAACCTATATTTTCTTAACCTAATTTCAACTCAAGTGGTGGTGCCTCGCCAGTGCGCTGCTGGCTGC